>JAQQSK010009697.1:0-12979 GCA_028658325.1 Potorous gilbertii | reverse complement strand
TTAACTCAAAGTGTTAGTGCCAAGGAAGACAGTGTTATCTCTAAGGCATTATTGGCTTTTGGACTACTGTAAGTATTCTGGAGTTTTCTGTGTCTGTTTATGAGTACTTTTGAAGACTTTGTATCTTTCACATTTTCTCTTTTGTAAAATAAAGGCCATTCTGTAACCCAATATGTATTTATTACCTTGAATATTTGTACGAGACCTGGGGATCTACATTTGTGAAACACAAGGCAGGAAGTATATTTGGAGATTTTCCAAAGTAAACTCTTGATGGGAGCAAAATTATCAAAAGAGAATATGAACTTTTTGGGAGACTCAGGAGTTTGGATTTAATCCATATAAAACTAGATTTTACAGGGATCTACATCATGGGATGGCTTAGTAGGATGAGATTTATTATTAAAGTGTTGCAATGGAAGTAGTTTTCCCCTCCAACACTTTGATCTCTACCCTTTTCACTTTTTCTCTAAATTTTCTTTTAGTATGTTGCTCAATTATATGCCAAAAAAATTGACAACTTAAATGAAATGGACAAATATTTACAAAAATTGAAAATTCTTTGACTAACAGAACAAGAAATAGAGAATCAAAGTAATCTAATCTAAGAAAAAGAAATTGAACAAGTAGTAACTGAACTTCTAAAGAAAGTACCATCCTCCCTATCCCCTACAAGAATCAGGTAGATTTTCAAGATAATTCTGTCAAGCATTCAAAGAACAATTGCTCCTATCATTATACAAACTATTTGCAAAAAATAAGAAAAGGAATCCTACAAAATTCTTTCTGTGATGAAAATATGGTCTTGATACTTATACCATAAGAATCAAAACATAAAAAGAAAACTATAGACCTATTTCTCTAATGAACATTGGCACAAAAGTTTTAAATAAAGTATTAGCACAGAAGCTACATCAGAATATAAAAAAGATAATGCAATATGACCAGGTTGGATTTATATCGTCAATGTAACGTTGGTTCGGTATTAGGAAAACTTTAATAAACAAATATACTAGAAATTAGGAAAACTATAAGTAAATAAATAAAAATCATATTATATCACTAGATGTGAGGGGAAGGCGAAGAAACTTTTGACCAAATACATCATCCATTTCTGTAAAAAGCACTAGAAAAAATAAAGGAATAGACATTCCTTTCCTCAATACGATAGGAATCATTCATCTGAAGCCACATCCCAGCATTATATGTAATGGGGATAAATTAGAAGTATTTCTATTAAGATCAAGAATAAAGTAGGATGTCCAGTGATTTTTCTAAAACTCTGGTCTAATCATGTCACCTCCATATTCAATGAAGTCTAGTAGTTCCATATCACCTTCAGTATCAAATATGAAATACTCTGTTTGGCATTCAAAGTTCTTCATAAGCTAGTCCCTTCCTATCCTTCCAGTCTTCTTACACCTCACAGGCTCCCAAGTACTCTTTGATTTGGTGAAAATTAATTCCTTGCCTGCACTCATCCAAGATATTTCCTCACTTGACTCCAGGCATTTCCACTGGCAGTACCCGATGTCTGGAATGCTCTCCCTCCTCATCTCCATCTCTTGGTTTCCCAGGCTTCCTTTGAGTGCCAGGCTTCCTTCCATAGGAAGCTTTTCTTGATCTCTCATAATGCTGGTGCCCTTCCTCTGTTAATTATGTCCAGTTATTCTGTATATAGTCTGTGAATAGTTGTTTGCATATTGTCTCTCCCTTTAGAATGTCACCTCTTTGAAAGCAGGGGCTATCTGTAACCTTTTTCTGTATTCACAGTGCCCAGCATCTAGTAGGTGCTTAGTAACTGCTTATTGAATGATCCTTTGTCTATATTACCTCAATTTCTTTTTTCATGCCTTATTGCTACAGCTGCTACTTCTAGCCCTATATCAAATAGTAGTATCTGCCAATGAATAATCATTTATTATGTGCCCACTCTGTACGAGGTACTGTACTTGGTACTGGGGAGATAAAGAAAGGTAAAAGTCAGTCCCTGCTCTCAAGGAGCTCACAGACTAATGGAGGGGACAACATGCATCAATCATGTAAAACAAGATATATACAGGATACATTGGAGATAACTAACAGAGGGTAAGAGAATTAAGGGGATTTAGGAGAGCAAGTGGTTACTGGTGGGATTTGAGTGAACCACATAGACTCCATGTTGTGGTTCAGTTCTAGAGCTAACTCTGTTCCTTTTCAAATCAACTATGAGTCCAATCCAACTTCTGTCCTGTGAGAAAACTTTATTCAATTGTGGGAATTGGGAGAAAATGTTATTACATACCCAACACTGCCTGGCAAGGAAGCTGGACCACCCCTATCTGTTGTTTAGGAACTCTTAACCAAAGATTTAAGTTATGCTGATCAGAAACTCAGTCAGATCCAAATACAGGGAGTTTTCTCACAATTGTACATCTCAAGCAATTCATATATCTTCTCTGAAAACTGGTCCCATAGGTCAATCAGTTATTGCTTTTATGTTCCTTTGTTTACAGACACTCAGTGTGAGAGAGACACAACTCTTTTTCTGCATTCAGGGAATTGTACCTGTTCATTCTCTCCTTCCCAACCTGGAAAGTCCCTAATATTTCCTCCAATTAGAAATCAAATAACTTAATGCCATACTGTCTCCTTTTAGTTAATTGATCTTTTTTATTGTTTTTGATGTATAAAACAGTCTGTCTCCCTCTGTATTTGAGGTCCATGCCTAAGTTGAGGAAGTCTGGTCCCAGTTTTTTGGGCAATTGGCATGTGTTGCTTAATAAATTAATATGCTTGGTAGATTGAACCTTTGTTTTCCTCAGTTATTTCATCTTTTGTCCACCACAAAGGAAAGCATTATCATCAAGGGTTATAGGAAATGTTTCATGCAGAAGGAAGGATTTTAGCCAGGACTTAAAGGAAGCTGTCTGTGCTAGGAAGCAGAGATCATGAGGGAGAGCATGTCAGGTATGGGGAGAACTGCCAGTGAAAATATCTGGAGTTGCAAGGAAGTGAGCTTCACTGAATCACAGGGTACATGGTGGAGGTGGTTTAAGGGTGGGAGAGTGAAAGATAAGAAGGCTGGAAAGGAAAGAAAAGGTCAGGTTGTGAATGATTATGAATGCCAAATAGAGGATTTTATATTCGATCCTGCTGATGAGAATGGACAGAAAGTGACACGATCCCATTTGAACTTTAGGAAGATCAGTTTGACAGCTAAGTGAAGGATGGATTAGAGTAGGGAGAGACTTGAAGGAGGAGATCAACGAGTAGATTATTGCAATAGATCAGGTATGGATTGAAGAAAGTCTACTCCAGGGTGGTAGCAGTGTTAGAGAAGAGAAGGGGGTGTATACAAGAGGTGTTACAATGATAAAATTGATAGGACTTGGCAACAAAGTGGATATGGGGAGGAGAGAGTGAGGAATTGAGGTTATCATCCAGGTTTAGAGTCTAGGGGACTAGGAGGTTAGTGGTACTTTCAAGAATAATAGGAAACTTCATAAGAGGAGAGGATTTGGAGGGGGAAAGAAAATGAGCTATTTCTGATAGCATTTCTGTAAATTACCAAAAAAATTCAGTAAAATGAGTGAGAAGGAAAAAAATCTAATTAAAATAACTACAGAATATATAAAATACTTAGGAGTCTATCTACCACGACACAGGTAGGAACTATATGAATATAACTACAAAACACTCTTAGAAAAATAAAGATAAACATAAATAATTGGGGAGATACCCAGTTAGGGTAGGCTGAGTGAATTTATTAAAAGTAACAGTACTGCCCAAGTTAGTTTACTTATTCAGCGTTGTGCCAATCAAACTTCTAATAGATTTCTTTACAGAGCTAGAAAAAATAATAAGGAAGTTTATCTGAAGGAAGAAAAGGTCAAGAATCTCAAGGGAAATAATAAAAAAGAGAAGAGAAAAGGGAGACGAGAGAGAGGAGAGAGAGAAAGAGAAGAGAGAGAGAGAGAGAGAGAGAGAGAGAGAGAGAGAGAGAGAGAGAAGGAATGGGACCTACCAGTAGCAGATCTTAAATTATATCATAAGACAGTAATTGTCAAAATGAATTGTTACTGGTTTAAAAAAATGATAAATTTATCAATGAAACAGATTAGACTTGAGACAGAGAAAAGCAAATGGACACCACAGCATATTATTCGATAAACCAAAAGATCCTGGTCACTGGGGTCAGGACTCACTATAGAACAAAAACTGATAAGAAAACTAGATAGTAGTCTGGCAGAGAGTAAGTTTCAAACATACTTGAATACCACATACTAAGATGGATACATGACATACATAAAGGGTGATGTTTTAAATAAATTGAAGGAGTAACGAAAAAATTGCCTTTCAGATATATGAATGGAAGAAGAGTTCATGATCCAATAAGGTATAGAGACGATCTCAGAAGATAAATTGGACATTTTTGGTTACATAAAATTTAAAGAGGTTTCACACAAACAAATCTTGTCCAGTTGAAATTTGAAGGAAAACAGATAACTGGGAAAAAAACATTTGTAGCAACTTTTTTTAATAAAGTTCTCATTTTCAAACTATATTAACAAATGTTTCAGATTCGTAAGAATAAGAGCCATCTCTCAATAGATAAATTGTCAATGGATATGAATAGACAGTTTTCAAAGGAAGAAATCTAACTTCTCGATACTATTAGAAGAAATCCTTCCACTTGCCAATTAGAGAAATACAAATTAAAGCGGTTCTGAGACTTTACCTCACACCCTTCAGATTAACGAAGACAACCTAAAGGAAGATGACAACTCATGGAGGTGCTTTGGAGAAACAGGCACACTAATATACTCTTGGTGGGGCTGTGAATTTTTTTAGCCATTTTCAAAAGCGGTTTCGAGCTATAGTCACTAAACTCTCCATATTCTTTGACCCAGTAATGCCATTACTAGGCCCATACATCAAGGAGATCAAAGAAAGAGGAAAAGGACAGACCTATACAAAATTATTTTTGGCAACTTTTTTGTCATAGCAAAGAATTTGACTATTCTTAAAGGGGTGCTCATCAAATGGGGAATGGCTAAGCAAATTACAGCATATGAATGTAAAGAATCTTGTACTCTAAGAAATGATGAAAGGGATAGTTTCAGGGAAACCTGAAACTTTCATGAACCTGGAAAACAATGTGTGTAACAATACAATAAGGAAAAACAACTTTGAAAGACTTAAGAACTTTGATCAATGAAATGACCATGTACAATTCTAGAGGATCAAAGAAGCATGGTATCTACACAGTGACAGAGCTGAAGGGCTCAAGATGAAGAATAAGGCCTTCATTTTTGAACCTGGCCAATATAGGAAATTTATTGTACTTGACTACATATATTTGTTACAAGGACTTTGTTTCCCTTTTTTTTTCTGCCTTCCAATGTGGGAAAGTTTGCAAAGGAGGAAAGATTAGGAAAAAGGTAGCAAAAAAAAAGAGGGAGGAAAGAAAAAGAAAAGGAAAAAAAGATTATTGTTGCTCTTTTAAATATGCAGAACAGAATTAAAGCCAGCAAGAAGCACAGACACACAGGACAGCTTTGAAAGTTTTTATATTTATGAATCTATTATATATATGGGAAAATATTTCTAGCAACTTTTAAGATAAAAGTATCACTTCCAAAAATGTAAACAAATATTTCAAATTTATAAGAGCAAGTGTCATCTCTCAATAGATAAATGGTCAAAGGATATGAACAGGCAGTTTTCAGAGGAAGAAATCTAACTTCTCAAAACTATATGAAGTCCTTCTACTTGCTAATAATTAGAGAAATGTAAATTAAAGCAATACTGCCTCACACACACCAGATTAGCAAAGATAACAGAAGGAAAGTGACAGATGTTGGAGAAACTTTGGGGAAATATGTGTGTGTGTTATATGTGGATTATATATATATGAATTTATTTATTTGAAAAGAAAAACAAGCTGAATATAATAGAAATCTAAACTTTCATGTTATACTATGTCTATGGAATTACTCATTTTATTTGGTGTTTTATAAATTTAGATTTAAAAATAATGAAATTTAGAAAAAGGAGAAGTTGGGAACAAGTAGCTTTTTCTGGGATGCATATCTACACAATGGATATTTTATAAAATAATTGAATGGGGTTATTTTACAAAAACAAAAACTTACAAAAGAGGTTCAGAGAGGTAACCTGATTTGCCTTTGACTGCATAATTAGTAAATGTCAGAAGTGGTATTTAAACTCGGGTCTTCCTCATTCTAAGACCAGCACTCTGAGAGGTAGGCTTTTATAGTCAAGAGTGCTGGTTTATGTTATTGACCTGACTCTGTCTTATGCTTGCTGTGACTCTAGACAAGTCTCTTCAATTCCTTGAGACTCAGTTTCTGTTCCTGTTTTGTTTTCAAAGGTAACATGGTAGAAAGGTCATTGGATTTGGAGTCAGAGCTCTGGGTTCAAATCCCAACTTTGCCACTTGCTAACTTTGTGATCTTGGGTAAGTCACATCTCTATAAACATGCTAATTTTATTTTAGATAAAAATAAGTCTGCCAAAAATAGTGATTAATATAATCATAGGCTTAAAACTGGAAGAAACCATAAAGGGGATTTCATCCAAATGCTTCATTTTACAATTGAGGAAACTGAGGCTGAAGAGATTTGTCCAAGAACACATAGTTCAATATATAGCTGAACTGGAATTTTAATCCACGTCCTATGACTCCAAAGTCAATGCTTATTCTACCATATTACCAATTCCTCCTCCAAATCAATGTCAACCTGTCCAGAAAGTCCTAGTGGAGTTTCTCAAGGATTTGTCATTGGAAAGATACTGTTTAAGATTTTGAAAATAAATAATTTTTATAGGTGGCATACTTTTCAAATGCACAGCTATTAGAAGGAGTCACCAACAACTTGTGGGAGAGAGTCAGAGCCCAAAATGATATTGACAAATAAGAACAAAGGGCTGAATCTGTCACTTAATCAGCATTAAATGTGAAACCGTACACTTGGGCTCAAAAAAATCAACCTAACAAGTTTAATTTTGGGGCCAATTTGTGTGAGAAAGACACAGGGGTTTCAGTACACCCTGCAAACTTGAAATGAGTTAACACTGGATCATGGCAGCTAAAAATCTGGCAGAATCTTAGTCCACCTTAACAAAAC
Source organism: Potorous gilbertii (assembly GCA_028658325.1). Lineage (NCBI taxonomy): Eukaryota > Metazoa > Chordata > Mammalia > Diprotodontia > Potoroidae > Potorous > Potorous gilbertii. The sequence continues at coordinate 5,846 of JAQQSK010009697.1, read as the reverse complement.
ACTGTGAAAGATAAGAAACATTCTGGTGAATCTCACTTTCCATAGGAATATATGCAGTCCCCCAGATCTACAGTGCCACTCTATGGTTTGGACTCCATTCAAAAGGGAAATGCAGAGTTCACATGTATAATTGACATATTGCTTGCCTTCTGAAGGGTAGGAAGGAGGGAGAGAATTTGGAACTCAAAATTTTTTAAAAAGAATGTTGAAAAAATTTTAAATGTAATTGTGAAATATTTAAATACACAACATAAAAATTATAATATAAAATAATAAAAATGCTAAAAATACATAAAAATAATTAAATAATTGATTTAAATTAAATAAATAAATGAAAGCATTTTTAAAAAATTTTTAGAAATGCGCTCAGGATTGCTAGGCAGGTGCTGGAAGCAATTCTAATGCCAGGGTTCTCAGTTCAGGTTTGATATTCAGACAAAATGAGGAACTTGCAAGTCATAAAACAGTTAACAAAAGGAAATTTTCTTTGCTCTAACACAGCAAAGTTATGCAACAAGAATACAGTGACAGCTTCTTTGGATGCAGCCACTCTCATCTCTATAGGGAAACAAATCTGGTCAACTGGGCAAGATTCAGTGAAGGACACAATGATTTGTGTGGTCTTGAGTTGGAATGGTCCCCATCTTTATGTGGATTGGAGGAGGGTTATGCCTTTAGGTGATCAGAAAGCTGCATTAGGGAAATGGGCCAAACAGGTCCTGGGATCATTCTGCCTGCTTTAAGGACAGTTAATCTCTCTCCCAGGAAGGAAGGTAGATAGGTAGGTCTAATCCAGGTTTTAGTAATATTACTTCTATTGCAACAGGTAACACCTAAACATTCCCGTGAGTCTTACTTTCACTCCACAGAGACCCATACAGGCATCCAATCTTGTGGTATCACTTTGAAGGCTTGGACTACCCTCAGAAGGGCAATACACTTGGGTTTGCTAGGCAAGCAACCCCCTTCCTATGAGATCCACAGCCCAAATAACTTACAGGAGTAATGATGGCAAAATCCATGTCCCTCGCTTTCCCAAGTTGGGGTTTTATTTCAGTGCTGATATTAGATGAAGGAGCCACGAACAAAAAGCATACTTCCCTAGAAACCCCCCTTATCTCAATAGAAAACTAGATCACTGGCCTCTCAAACTTGAGGCTGCTCATCAGGTAATCCCTAAGGCTAAAGCTGCCCAAGAAATCTCCCTTCTCTTGCTGTAAGGCTACATTTCAGGATATGCTACTCAAGAAACCCTCTTTTCTCTAACTGTGAGTTTAGGAATTCCTCTCATTCAAACTATCTAATTTGTCTCTTCCAGCTGCCATGTAGTTGAGAGGTTACATCACTAGTGATCTAGTTGGGGTCAGCAACTTCCCTCTTTGGTCACATGGACTCTGCCACAACACTTTAATGTAATTATAATACATTATATGTGTGTGTATTTAAAGTGCTTAGAACAGTTCTTGGCACATAGTAGGCACTTACCAAATGCTTCCTTTACCCTCACCCCAAGGCAGCCATCAATAATTCCTAGAACCAGGTCATATGTTAGCTCTGTTTCACTTTCAAAATCTCTGTGGAAGAAAGATAGAAAGAGGAGGCTGGGCAGTCTGTCAGCTCCCATATACAATTATTTAAATGGGTAACTCTTCTCACAAAGTTCATCCTCTAGTCCTAGCCAATTTAGTAGATATCATTAAAACTCTTCCTCCAGGAGATGCCAAGGGGTGTTCATAGGAAGATATGATCGAAGTATCAAACAACAGTTTATAGCCCATCAAGTGGAACTGGGATAACTCCCTTGATAAACTCTGTGCATATCTATGTGATCAGTCTTATTGTAAACATATGAAATAAATTGTAATTTTTAAGGTTCCTACTTTTCTATTGTTAGGGAGGTTGATGAAAATCCCATTTATGTCAATTGGATTATTCTGGGGTAAAGGGCTTATGTTTTAGATGGTGTTGAGATCAGCCTTGCCATTTATTCCACCTCCGTTTCTATGGATGAGTCAGATGTTTGCTTCCACAGCTGAATTGCCTCAGGAAGAGCAATGTTTGTCCAGAAATGTTAAAGGTCACTTGTCATCCATACAACTGCCCCTCTGAACTGGCTCTGTTGCCACCCAATGGTGAGTTCTGTGGAGCGTGAAAAATGACTTGAGAACTGGTCTGATTGTGTTTGCCTCTGGAAACAAGACCTTCTCCGGTATTGCAAAACACTCTGTACAGTGAATAGGATAGCTCTTCACTCAGTTTGCTTCTAGGTGTTACTAAGAGACACAGTGCTTGTCAATGCTGCAATTGGAAAAAAAAGAGGCAGTTTCATCTCCATTTTCAGCAAATAAAGCCTTCCAAAGATAGTCCCCACTCTCTGCCTTACTTTGTGCAGAAGGAGGCTCAGATCAGCATACACTTATTAATGTAAATGCATGTCAGTTTTCACCTGTCAATAGCATAGTGGGAATGAAAGAGAGGTTGAGGCTTCCTTCTCCTCTGCATCCCTCAGTTTTTTGCACCTTCTTACCTATTTTTTGATCCAGGGTATCTTCTAAAACACCACTTTCAGATGGCAGCCTCAAAGCTTGTTCAGCACACAGCCTTACACACAGTAGGTGCTTAATAAATGTTGTTGACTTGTTTATGGGAGAATGAGAGTGAGTAATTCTCCTCTAGTGATCCCTATTTTTGGATCCAGGGTATCTTCTAAAACACCACTTTCAGATGGCAGCCTCAAAGCTAGCTTGTTCAGCATACAGCCTTACACACAGTAGGTGCTTAATAAATGTTGTTGACTTGTTTATGGGAGAATGAGAGTGAGTAATTCTCCTCTAGTGATCTCCAAGGTTTTTTGATCGTATACTTATGAGTAATAAATTTCATCATACATTTATCAGTGTTAACATTTTGAGTATTACATATATTTTTCCTTGTTTATAAGTTCTATACATACATCTTTGTACTAATTCCATACTTTGTAAACCTTTGCAAAAACAAAACATCTGAAAGATAAAAATGGAATAATATGTAATCCTAAAATCAATAGGGAAGCCACCAGAGTTTATTAAATAGGGAAATGACATGGTGAGGTCTGTACTTTAGGAAAATCACTTTGGGTTGGAGAAAGGAAAGACCTGACACAGGGAAAACAACCAGAAGGCTATTACAGTAGTTCAGCCTAGAGCTGATGAAGGTCTGAAATTGGGTGGTGGTTACATGTGTAGAAAGAAGGGGATAGGTGGAGGAAGACAGACAAGATTTGACCAATGATTGAATATGTGGGGTGAGGGAAAGTGAGCAGTTAAATGACATCAAGGTTCTAGCCTCAGTGACTGGGTGGAAGAATGGTGGTACCTTAGACAATAATAGGAAAGTTTGGAAGACAGATGGAGTTAGAAGGTCATGGGGAAAGGAGGAGAGCAAAGATAGTCTATTGGTATCCATGATACAGACCATACTCTGTCTGGGCTTGCTCATCTTATGTGATTCATTCTGTCTCAACCAAAATGAAAAGCAAGAAGGGAAGGCTCTTATTCATCGGCAGAACCTACCCTTGAAGGATGCCTGCCCCAGCCATAAGGTAACCTGGGGACTAGGGATGGGGGCAATATTTTCCCATTGGTCTTTGGTCAATTGTGATTGTAGATGCTTGGGATCTGTGAGGACTGACCACAGTTCAGAATGAGGGAGTTTGGGACTCTTACACAACAAAGATAAGAGGTAGAATGAGGTGAAGCAGAGGAATATTTGGGTATGAGGGTGGTGTTGGTCATATAGGAAAGAAACCTCAGAGTGATCTAATCCCATAAAGGGTAGGAAGTGACTCATCTTCCTATCCTCCCCTTACTTGATCACAAGCCCCTTTGGGTCAGTCAACGACCCCACCCTTACTCTGGAGACCACTGCTGTACAATTTGTTAGGGATGCTCCTCTGGAGTGTTCACACTTCCTTGTTTCCTTATCCTAGGAAGGAGACTATTGCAATATTTATTTTAGTGATGCCTCAAAGCTTCCCTGGCTAAGAGAGAATCTGGGAGTGAATTATAGAAAAAAATTTGTTCCCCTTTACAGCAGGAGAAGACACTCAATTTAATTCCATTCCACAAGCACTTATCAAACTCCTAGTATATGGAAGGCACTGTGCCAGGTGATGGAAATACAAGGATAAAACAAAAAAAATCCCTGCCTTTGAGGAGTTGACATTTTACTGAAAATACAATATGTGTACAGATAAGTGAATATAAGATAATTTCAAGAGGAAGAAAACATTTCAGAAGAGATGTAAAGGGGAATGGCTTCCTGGAGGAGGTAGCCCCTGAGATGAACCTTGGAAAACACTAGGATTCCAGGAGGTGTTGACACAGTGGTACTGCATCTCAGTCATGGGCTTGTTAGGTGGTCCAGAAATAGAATATGGAAGCAAATTTGGGGAAGAGCCAATAGGTCAGTATAACTGAAATATAGCATGGATTGAGGGAAATAATATAAAACATCTATATAAGTAACCTGGAGATAAGGTTTTAACTGCAAAGGTAGAGATTTTGTATTTTATTCTAGAGGCAATAAGAAACCACTGAAACTTCTTAGTTGGGTAGTAGAATGGTTAAATCCGTGCTTCAGAAAACCTAATTTGGTTTTCTGTGTGGAGAAGATTGGAGAAGACAGACCCTGGACTCAGGGAAACCAGTTAAAAGGGTACCATAGTTATCCAAATGAAATGTGATGAGAATCTAAACTGGGGTGGACTAGAGACAAGATGTTTCAAGCACCATCCCAGACTCAAAGGGTGGAACCAACGACAAGGTCAGAGCAAATACTAAGCTGAAGCTTAAATACTTTCGCTACACAATGAGAAGACAGGACTGATTGGAGAAGATCCTGATGTTAGGAAAGATTGAAGGCAAAAGGAAAAGTAGATGGCAGAGGATGAAATGGATAGACAAGGAAACAATGAACCAGAATAGTGGAGGACAGAAGATCCATGGGGTCATGATGGGTTGGACATGATTGAATGATTGCACAACAGAAACAAAGGGTAAAGATCTTAACAGTATCTTAGTGAAGCTGATGGATTGATTGATGGATTGAGGCTCCTCTCCCCAGTCTTGGATTTGAGATCAAGGAGTTGGGGTCTCATTGTCCCCTTGAATATAGGAGCACAGACAATGTAGGTGACTCCAATGAGACAGATTGGGATGGCTCTGGAAAGTTCCCTGTGGTATATACTATCATTATATTTCTGGTACTTTCACTCAGAGGATTAGGGATTTCTCCTCTGATAATTTAGGACATTGTCCTTTCTCCTTTTCCTCCCTCTGGCACTTCCTTATTTCCATATTCTAGAAAAGGAACTGTTGTAATATTTATTTTGGTGATGCCTCAAAGCTCCCCTGACAAGGACAAAATCTAGGAGTGAATTATAAAAAAGATTTGTTTCCTTCTATGACAAGAGGAGACACTCAATCTAATTCAATTCAACAAGCACTTAGGAAGTTCCTAAGTTATAGGAGGCGCTGAGACAGGTGATGTGAAAGCAAAGATTAATAGCCCACCCCTCCAAAAATGGTCCCTGCCTTTAAGGAGTTATATTTTACTGGGAATACGTTTACAGAGATAAGTGAATAGAAGAGGAGGTGATCCCTGAGATGAACCGTGGGGAAGGCTGATTCTATGAGGTATCTTTTAGCTTCCATAATGGCATTTTCACAGGTATTCTGGGGTGCTAAAAATGCAAAACTCCTATAGCCCAAGAAAACACTCCAAATCTGAGGTTAGATACTGTCCACTCTTAGGAATCTGGACTTCTACCCTATTCTGATTAATTGTTTCTAACCTCTTTTCCCCCT
>JAQQSK010009696.1:0-12979 GCA_028658325.1 Potorous gilbertii | reverse complement strand
AGTATTGTTCTTGCTACTAGGAAATAAGAAATACAGGTAATGGGGAATAGAAAGTTATCTGGCCCTACAGGACAAAAGAGAAGATGGGGACAAGAGAAGGGAGGGATGATAGAAGAGATAGCAGATTGGTGATAGGGGAAATTAGAATGTTTGGTGTATTGGGGTGGGGGGGACAAATGGGGAGAAAATTTGGAACCCAAAATTTTGTGAAAATGGATGTAAAAAAGTTAAATAAATAAATTTATATTTAAAAAAAATTTTTTTAAAAAGTAATATTTGTCTCACCATGGCATTGTTGTGAGGAATGTGCTTTATTGCATAAAGCTCTGCATATCAAAGCTCAAAGATCTCTGAATACCAGCATCTAATGAATATTAACACAAGTACACTGAGAAAAAGATGTGGCATGGATGTTAAGAACATAGCTATTGCTGACTGTATGACACAGATTCCACCAAGTACTCACTGCCTGAGAATTCAGGAAAGTTACATCATGATCTAAGACACAAAACTTCTCTAGGGATAGTGATAACACAAAGGAGCACAGAGAAGCAGGGGAAGTCAAAACAAGAAGAAAAGACCACTGAAGCTACAGTACTCCATCATAAGAAGCCTCATTTAACATGTTTCTCTCTCTCTCTCTCTCTCTCTCTCTCTCTCTCTCTCTCTCTCTCTCTCTCTCTCCTTCTCCTTCTCTCTCTCTCCTTTTTCCTTTCACCTCCCTCCAAGACAATCAGATTTACAACCACACAGAATTGACCAACATTACAAATTACAAACATAAGTACAGAAATTCTGTTTCTCCTTGAGGTAGCCCCAGTTTGGGAAATAGTTTAAAGTAGACTGCAGAGATATTTACCATTTATAGATACTTTGGAAATCTTAAACACTGTAGAAATGTAACCTAATTTCTTATTTTTTACTATGTTCTCTTTGGATGAACCCATTAACTTTTTTTTGAACATGAAGCCTGGGGATGTAATACAAAGACCTCATGGTATCAAAATGTTTTGTAAAAATTCATAGAAATTTTCACAAGTGGAAATGTGTAAATTACATAGAAAGTTGTAATAAAACAAAATGATACACTATTTGTATCCAGTATTCCATGTAGAAGTTATTTAAATGGCAGAAAAAGCAATTGTTATAAAAGCATTGTATCATGATAATATGATCAAGTACCAGGGTTAGAAGGAAATCTAGGGTTTATTAGAAAATGGTTCTTTTTTATTTTCTAACATGGCTCTTCTCTTGAAATTAAGCAGCAATTTGGGTTGGAAAAGAACTCAGTACTTAAGAGTTGAAAGCTCTGAGTTAACATTCTGGCTCTTGGGATAATTACAACAGTCTCAGAGACTCAGTTTCTTCATTTGCAAAATGAAAAGGATATCAATCAATAAAAATTTTTAAGTATCTATGATGTGTGCTAAACACTGGGGATACAAAGAAAAAGGCAAAAGATATTCCCTGCCCTCAAGAAGGTTATGATCTAATTGTCTCTTCGACAATAAGCAAAGAATATGCACAAACATTAACTATGTATAAGATAAGTAGGAAATAATTAAAAGAGGAAAGGCAGTAGAATTTAGAAGAATTGAGAAAGGGTTCCTATAAAAGATGAGATTTTACTTGAGACTTGAAGAAAACCCAGGAAGCCAATAGGTGGAGATGAAAAGAGAGAGCATTCCAGGCATGGGGGGCACCTAGAGAAAATGCACAGAGCTGAGAAAATGGAATGTCTTGTGGATGGAACAGCCAGGAAGCTAGTGTCACTAGGTCATGCTGGAGAGTAAGGTATAGAAGACTTCAAGTACAGGAAGGAGCCACATTATGAAGGGCTCTAATGCCAAACACAGCATTTTGTGTTTGAGCAGGCAGTCAGGTAGGTGGTGCAGTGGATAGAGCACCAGGCTTGGCAAGACCTAAGTTCAAATCCAATCTCAGACACTTACTAGCTGTATGAACTGGAGCAACTCATTTAATATCTGTTTGTCTTAGTTTCCTCATCTGTAAATAGGGGAATAGTAGAGCCTACCTCCCAGGAGGTACTAATTATAATACTATTATAAGTGAGATAGTAATTATATAAAGCACAGTGACTAGCATAAAGTAAGTGCTATGTAAATGCTAGCTATTACTGGTTATTATTGATCCTTGAGGTGATAGGGAGCCATTGTAGTCTACTGAGTAGGAGGGATAACACAGTCAGATTTGACCTTTAGGAAAATTACTTTGGTGGCTAAATGGAGGATGGATCGAAGAGGGGAGAGTCTTATGGTAGTCAGACCCATCGGCAGACTATTGCAATAATCTAAGTGTGAAGTTATTGTGTTCATCCTTCATTTGAAAGAGGACCATGACATCAGAGAAATGATAACATGACGTGTACTTGACAGTTTTGAGTGAGAGACAGCTGCAGGCTCACTTTCTCCTCCTTAGCCATCTAGATCCAGTGACCAGATATTCATCAGAATGACTACAGATGGACGAGGATGCAATGGGAAAGTGGCCTTTTAGGTTAAAGCTTTTTCAGGTGTGAGGTCATGAGGTCATGAAACATAATGGTAGTGGCACCAGAGGAGAGAAGGGGATGTATTTAAGAGATGTTGTAAGGATGAAATCAACTGACCTTGTCAACAGATTGAATATTTGTGGAAGGAAGAAAAGAGTAAGGAAACCAGGAAGATTATTAGGTTGTAAGCCTGAGGGAATAGGATAGGAGGGAGGAACCTACAGTCTCAAGGCCACATATCGCCCTCTAGGTCCCCAAGTGTGGCCCTTTGACCAATCCACACTTCACAAAACAAATCCACTTAATAAAAGTATTTATTCTGTAAAACTTGAACTCAGTCAAAAGGTCACACCCAAGGACCTAGAGGCACATGTGGCCTCAAGGCCTACCTCCAGACTAGGAGGATGGTGATATATTCAACAGTAATAGAAGGAGTTAGGAGGCACAGGATTTAGGGAGAAAGGACTAAAGACTTAGAACTAAAAGGAATTTTAAAGGTCTAAACCCCATAATGGAAAAACTTCTCATTTTTATTTTATTTTTAAAAATATTTTTAAATTTTTAAAAATTATTATTTCATTAAATATTTCCCAATTATATATAAAAAAACACTTTAAACAATCATTTTTTAAAAATTTTCTCCCTTCTTCCTGCCCCTTTCTTCTCCTTGAGAAGGCAAGTAATTTAATAATAATTATACACATGAAGCTACATGAACCACGTTTCCACATTGACCATGTTGCAAAAGAAAACACAAACAGAACCAAACAATAAATGAAAAGAAAGGTTTTTCGTTTTTAAAATATTCTTCAGTCTGCATTCGGAATTCAACAATTCTCTCTCTCTAAAATGGATAGCATTTTTCATCCTGAGTACTTTGGAATTGTCTTAGAAGACTGTCTTGATCAAAGTAGCTAAGCCTTTTACAGTTGGTCGTCACAAGATATATTTCCTTTCTATTCCCATTCAGTTTTCTTCAACGATCTGTCATATCCAGCTTTTCTGAGATTCTATTGATCTCCTTAATTTCTTATATTTTATGGGTCCCCCACTAATATAGTTTTACTGTCTATTTCCTCCTGTAACTCAATGATCTTCTCCTTTTAGAATTTTGATACTATACCATTTGGTATATATGTTTAGTATTTATATTATTTCATTGTCTATGGTTCCTTTTAGCAATTTATTCCTTTTAATTAGGTCTGTTTTTGGTTCTGTTTTGTCTGAAATCATGATTTCTCTCCCTGCCTTTTTTTAACTTTAGCCGAAACATATCATAAATTCTGCTTCAGTCCCTTATTTTAAATCTGTGTGTATTTCTCTGTTTCAAATGTGTTTCTTAAAAACAACATATTGTTGGATTCTGGTTTTTAATCCATTACAGTATCTGTTTACATTTTACAGGTGAGTTTATTCCATTCACTTTCATAGTTACGATGACTATGCCTTTTACCTTTCCTCCTCCTCTTCTTCTTCCTCACTTTTTGTCACTCTGTCCTTCTCTATCCTGTCCTTGCTTCTAACCACTTCTCTCCTTAATTTTCCCTCCCTTTTATTACTCCAACTTTTTCTTATCCCCTTTCCTTCCTACTTCCCTGTTGGGTAAGATATTTCTATTACCAACTGAAAATGTGTGTATGTGTATCTATGTATTCCCTCTTTGAAGTAATTTAGATGAGAGGGTTTAAACAGAGCAGCTACCGCCAATATTCCCTTTCTACTATAGAAGTCCTTCTTATGTACCACCTTTATATGAGAAAATGTTGCTGTATTCCACCTTTCCCTTCCCCCTTCTCCCAGGGTATCCCTCATTATTACTTATTCACTTTCTTGTATCATCTCAACATCATTGGTTCAGTCCCACACACTCTTTTTATGTAAAATCCTTCTAAATGCCCTAATAATAATAAAGTTCTTAGAAGATACACGTACCATGTTCCCATATAGCAAGGTAAACAGTTTAACCTTATCAAGTCCCTTACGATTTCTCTCTTATGCTTAACTTTTTATGTTTCTTTTAAGTCTTGTATTCAAAGTCAAAATGTTTATTTGGTTCTTATCTTTTCATCAGGAATGCTTGAAAGTTCTCTATTTCATTAGATATTCATTTTTTTCTCCTTGAAGAATTATACTCAGCTTTGAGATATAGGTTATTCTTAGTTGTAATCAGAGCTCTTTTACCTTCTGGAATATCATATTCCAAGTCGTCTGCTCCTTTCATGTGGCAGCAGCTTAATCTTGTGTGATCCTGACTGTGGCTCTATGATATTTGGTTTCTTTCTGCCTTTTGTGGTATTTTCTCCCTGAATTGAGAGCTCTGAAATTTGGGTATAATATTCCTGGGAATTTTTATTTGGGGATCTCTTTCAGGTGGTGATTGGTGAATTCTTTCCATTTTTATTTTACTCTGGTTCCAGGATATTGAGGCACTTTTACTTGATTTGTTTTTGTATAGGCTTTCTTTGATCAAAATTTTAGATAATCCAATAATTCTTAAACTCAATCAATTCTCTAGGTCATTTGTTTTTCCTATGAGATATTTCACATTTTCTTCTACTTTTTTTTCATTCTTTTTGACTTTGTTTTGTTATTTCTTGATGTCTCGTGGAATTACTAGCTTCCACTTGGCTGTTTAATTTTTAAGGAATTATTTTCTTCCGTATTTTTGTGCCTCTTTTACTTGACTGTTAGTTGCTTTCCCCCCATAATTTTCTTCCTTTGCATTCATTTATTTACACACTTTATCCTCTACCATTTTTATTTTATTTGGAAAATCTTTTTTAAGCTATTCTAGAAATTCTTGGCTAGGAAGACTTGCTTCCAATTCCTCTTTTTTCCCCTTTGAGGCTTTGTAATTGTTTTGGCTTTATTGTCTTCCTCTGAGTTTGAACCTTGATGTTCCCTGTCACCAGAGCAGCTTTTTATGGGCAGGTCTTTTTTTATCTCTCATTTTTCCACCCTATTTTTTTTTAATTTGGGACTTAATGTTAATGTTGGGCTCTGTTCTCAGAATGGCAGAAAGACAGGAAGGGAGTACTGTATTAAGCTTTAGGCTTTTTGCACTGCTGTTTTCAGCACTAGTTCTGGGGGTTTTGAGTTTTGAGGGTTTTTCAAGGTGATGTGATCTGGGGAAAGGTTTTTATACTGCCTTTTACTCTTATCCTTACTCAGGAGGGGACTGTGATCCTTAAGTATTGCAACTGATATTGTTCCTTAGGGACCTTCTTCCCTTTGAACTAGAAATAATATTCTTCTTCAGGGTCCCTAATCCCTTGGAACTAGAAGTGATAGTGCCTCTCAGGGCTTCTCTTTTGACTGAAAGTGTTCTTCTCTGCCCTTCATCTATTATCCAGAAGTGGGATAAGCAATATAATTGCCAAATAGTGTCTGGTCCAGTGCTAGCACAGAGGTACCTTGTAATCTCTTTCTGATCAGTTGCCACTTACCGGTTGCCAGTTGCCAGTTCTCTGGCTTGAGAGTTTCCAAAGCTGCTGATACTTCTTTCATCACTACCTAATCCTACCACTGGTGTTTCATTCACATGGGCTCCACACCAGGATTCACCCTGTGTCACAGATGTCTTTCCAATTTTCTATGTTGTCCTGGGCAAGAAGAAACGTCTCACTTTGACCTTTTGTTGGTTCTTCGTTTTCAGAATGTGATTTGAGTCAGTATTCTAAAGTTGTTTAGGGGAAAATATTGGAAGAGTTCAGCTAAGGATTTTCTTTACTCTGACATCCTGGCTCTGTCCCCAAAAGAAAACCTCTCATTCTTAGAGATGAGGAAACTGAGGTTCAGAGAAGTTAAAAGACATTTCCAAGATCATGTAGATAATAAATGGAAGTCAAGATTTATAGTCAAATACTCAACTTCCAAATTCAACCCTGTTTTCAGATAATGATACCTATACTATTTTTAAGAGTTTTGTGAGAATCAACTGAAATAATGAATATAAAGTGTTTTTAATCATAAACTACAATATAGATATGAGTTATTATTATCTAGATTACTATAAAACAGACATAATATATTTCTATCCTATAAATGGCAACACTTGTAATTATACTTAAGAACAAACAAGGCGACACATGGTGTAGTCATTTAGAATTGGAAGAGAAAGGACTAAATCTGAAAACTGTCACACAATCTTTGCTTATCTTTATAGCCCTAGCATTAGCATGACATTATTTAGCACATTGGAACTGCTGAATAGCTTCTGATTAATTGATTGATCAACATGGACAAACCATATTTGTTGGACAAGAGTCACTAGTGAACGATGAAGTGGGTTCTGAACTGCAGAGGAAGGAAAGAATGAGCCGAAAAGAACATTGGATTTAGAGTCAAAGCACTAGGAGGAAAGTCCTAGCTTTGACATTCGTTACCAATGTGACTTTGTGCAAATCATTAAACATCACCAGTCCTCGATTTCCTCATCTGTTAAAAGTCTAGATTCAATGTCCTCTAAGTTTCCTTCCAATTCTAAATCTATGACCCAATAATCATGAGAAGTGCTCGCTCTTTCAAAAGTACATTTGTTTAACTTCAATATTCTCCCAATGGCAGCTTACGGTTATGAATCATAAAATGCCATTTTCTCAGAAGCAGATTACTAGATGATACAAAGCGAAAGGAGAAAATAAATAGACCCATATAGCTTATCACTAATGACAACCAGAACACAAGAAATTACATAAAAGATGACAACAAGAATATGTATAACTGATAAAGGAGGTGGGTCAGTTATATACAGCAAGAATGAAAGGTAAGAAATAACTAGCCCAAACAAGGCATCGGCAACCACAGACTGTTAGAAGAAACAAAATAAAGCCTGTAGACTTTTGGGGAGATCATCTATGGGGGGATTATAGAAAGACATGAACCAGAATCATCTAAGATAAAAAAACACAAAAGAGGTTTTATGAGCCCTCAGGGAAAAAAATTAAGACCACAGATTCATCAAAATATTGGAGTACAGGCAAGTAGATGGGAGTTATCAGGTTAGAGAGTATCCCCACTAATTCTTTGCCATATTTGTGGGGTATTAGGGAGAAGACATTCTCTAATTTCCAACACAAACACATATATACACACATATGCATATATGGATTAAATTCAGCCATGATGTCCTAAATTAATTACTAATTACTAAGGGGTAAAAACAGGCCCCTGCCAGAGTAGGGCAGACATAGAACTTGAGCTGTACTGGAATTAGTTTGAACTTACTCCAGAAATCTGATTGATAAATCATCATTATGAGCATTTTATACCCCAAGACCTGACAATCACTACAAATCAGAGCTTAATTAATTGTTTTGTTATTTGTATAGAGCTAAGAAAGTAATGGATAATATGTTAATAAGGTAAATTAAACTTAAAAGTGTGTTGAGCATACTTTTTTTTCCCACCAGTTGTTAAACATTTATCAGCACATCACTAGATAGAATCATCAAAGTATTTCCTCATGATTTCCAAGTTAAAAAATAAAAAAACAAAACCTCGGATTTCATTTAGTGCTACCTGTACCTGAACTAGAATTCCATCTACAATATCCCTAAAACCTGATCATGTAACTTTCAGCTGAAGATTTCCAATTGTAGGGAACTCATTCCAAGGCATCACATTCTACTTCTGATTCCATTTTGACTAATTGGAGTCAGAGTTATGCAATGCTAGGACTTGAAGAAATGTTAGTGATAATCTAATTAAATCCCTATATTTTACAAATGAGAAAACCAAGGTTCTGATAGGTTAAGACATTGGCCCAAGGTAATGAAACTCTCTCTAAATGAGAGCACTAAGACTTGAGCTCAGATCCCAGTCTTCTGGCCCAATTCACATTCTGCTATGCCAAACTTTCTCCTGTTTTACTTATATTGAACCGAAACTTACCTCTCTGAAACATCTCTTTCTTCCTAGTTCGGCCATCAGGGACCAAGCAGAATAAGTCTAATCCATCTTCTCTATGACAGTCCTTCACATATTACAAGACACCAAATATGTCTTCCTTAAGCCTTCTGTTCTCCCACTCCCATTTCCTGTACTCTGTCTTCAAATGGCATGGTTTAGAGTTCCTGGGCTATCCTAGTTACTCTTCTCTGGACATGGTCTGGGTTCTCAGTGAACTATCTAACATGTGGTGCCTAGAATTCAGCACAATAATCTGTATGTGGTGTAACTAGGACATAGCGTAGTGGAACTATTACATTTTCCCTTTTGTTTTTGAACCAAATGCATGCACAAGGTTAGCCCTATAACTATAGTATGGTGATTTAAAATTGTTTCTATACTTTTACCTTATTTTATTAACATGATTAATGTTGCTATTATTATTTTGCCAAGGAATACACAAACTCATGTTGGATTGGAATGTTAATCTGATACGATGCTTTTACTCCTGAGATCTTTAAAAAAAAGCTTTCATTGCCCAGAAAAGAAAGAACTGGCTACCTCTTCCAGACAAAGTCATCCTCTGCAGCAAGGAAAGAAGACACCTGAAAGATAGCAGAGGGGATCCTAGAAAGCAGGAAGACAGCCTGCTGGGAGCGTGAGCTGTCTACATGATCTCACGGCTGGGCCCGACTGCACACAGCTCTGCTGCTAGCTGGTGACTGTGCAGTGGTTCCTCACTGTGCCTCGTGCTAATCTGTTGTTTGTTTGTACATGGCAGTAATGTGTTTACCTAATTAGAAGATATCAGAGCTCTTCCGATCTGTAGCTCTGATTTGGATTTTCTTGACAAGTTACAGACCTGGTACCTGAAAAAAGCCATAGAGGAATGGATGGGGCAGAGGAAGAGACTTGATGGACCTTCTGATAGGGGGGAGGGGAAGGGTCAAGCGGACTATGAGACACAAAGGTCGTCTAGGGGTACAAGTGCTGGATTTAGCATCAAATGATCTGAGTATCAGGAAAACAACACCTATACATAGAAACACAGTCAAACTATATCCAAAATAAATACAATCTAATTTCAGATGAGAAAGTAACAGCTGCAGTGTACTCATGTAGGAAATGGTATTTATACTGTGCTTTGAAAGAAAACAGGGATTATATGAGGTGGAGGTAAGGTGAAAATGCATTCCAGGGATGCAGGGCAGCCAGTATAAATTCATGGAGATAATGCTGGAGTGGCAATGCTGTGTGGATGGGGCCATGTTGGCTGCACCATGGGATATGTAAAGGGGAATACTCAGGCTGGTTGGAGATAGGAGGTAAAGAACTTCAAATGCCAAACAGAGGAGTTTATATTTCATCCTAGGAGTAACAGATCCACTGGGGTTTACTGAGCAGAGGAATGACCTCATCTGAACTGTACTTTAAGAAAATCATTTTGGCAGTCGTGTGGTAGGGGCATTCAAGAGGGTAAAGGCTGGAAGATCATTTAGGAGTCTTTTATAAGAGTCCAGGAGAGAGATGATGAGGTTTGAACTAGGATAGTGGAATGACTACACGAATAGGGAGGAGAGAAAGATGGTGGAGGCAGAATTAGTAGGAGGCAGTTTGATTTTTTGTTTTGTATCCCTAGGGCCAAACTTGTAGTAGGAGTTTAATAAATGCTTATTGATTGAGTGAGTGAGTGAGCGAATCTTAGTTCCATGGCTTAGTGACTATAAGACCTGGAACAAGTCGTTTAATCTCTAAGCTTTTTCTTCATCTCTAAAACAGATAATGGATAATAAAATTTTCACTACCTGCCTCTCAGGGGTATTTTGGGAACCAAATTATAAAATATCAGTAAACAGTGCTATGCCTTTGTTCGTGGGGCTTGCACCAAGATTTTTGGCCCTCAATGAGACTCAGTTTCCCCATCTGTAAAGAGCAAAAAAGATGTTCTTTCCTCCCTTTCTCCCAACCCTTAAGACAAGCTTGGAATGCTGCCTGGACATCTCATGTGTGACTAACAATGTCAGTGGAAACAACTTCCTACCAGTGAGCATAGTCTGTTTACATACCAACCCTCCTGCTGAAATGCTGGCTGTCCCATGGCCTGGCTTGATTATCAGGAAAGAGTCACAAGCTATTGCTTCTACCCTCTGCCAAGGGAACAGATTTGCTGCCTGTCCCTTGAAGCAAATTTTAGAGCAACACCTCACGCTTTTGGTAGGCCTTGGCATGGACCCTTCTGAGGGAAATGACTAGGTCATTTGTCCCAGGAATTAAGGCAACAGCCAACACATCTTCCTCTCCTGTAGAGAAAGAAAGAATTGGGGGGTTTTGCTGTCAGGGGGAAAGGAGAAGAGCAATAGGCAACTGAGAACCACAGGAAGGACACCATAGGAGAGCAGAGGGGATGGGAGTCTTGTCCATTAATTAGCCCTGTTGCTTTGATGGGGGGGGGCAGGTTTTTATTCTTAGATCCTCTATGGCAGTGGTCAACGAAATAGGGGCTTCCTGAGGGACTGGAAAAGCACTTTAAGATATGTGTAATCAAGCAGACTCATGGTTCGAAGATTGATAACATCCTGAACTCCTAATAGCCAATCGTGAGGTTTGTCCTCAACACAAACACATATACGCTTTCACCTATAACAACCACATTCCAGTACTCCACCTCCTCCCATGTGTTAGCTCAGTCTAGCCTCAGTTATAGCCTAACACTGACCTATATACTCACAGTCACAGATTCACAGATGCCATTTCCCCATCCCCAGTACCAGCATTCCCATTAAGGAAACAACAACTCTTAATGAGTACACAGAAATACAAAAACTTTAGGAACCCCTGCTCTAGGGTTTATGGAAGAAGGGAGGGCTTTGCCTGCCTAAGGATTGGAAGCACAAACCAGGAATGTCTTAGCAGCTTGTATCTCCAGCAGACAGACAGTGGGCTATCTCTACAAAGATCTAGGCCATCAACTGGACAGGAGCTGGCAGATTTAGCTTCCTCTGAGACACAACTCCAGGACCACATGTGACTCCTCTGATCAGATAGGAGCTCCATTACAAGGCAATATTGTGGTTTTCCTTAATGTCCTGCCAAACAACATTTGTCTTCCCCCCTAACTCCCCCACTTCCCCTACAAAGTCCCTGTTCAGGTCATCCAGCAAAAAAAGACATCAATCTCTCCTCCCTACTGCCCCTTTCCCCTACCTTAGCCCCTCACCCCACCACCCCCCAAAAAAAAGAACTGACCTTGGAAAAAAGACAGATGAAACTTTAGGCAAATCAAGGGCCTGAGTAGAGAATCTGGGTTTATAAATATGTTTTATATTACCCAGGAATGAGTTAGACTAACTTAATTAGGTAGGTGCCAAGTCATTTCCCAGAAAGGAAGCCAGACCTGGGGAGCTTGTGCAGGAACACTAGGGTTGAAAATGAGGATATAAAACCTGTAGGGTGTGTTTTCTTTATGAATATTTCCAAAAGAAGGAAGAAAATACATCTCCAGAATTAGCTACTTGCCTCCATCTGGACAGGCCACCCTTCTTGACCTCATTCTGAAATAAGGAAGGGCACAGCTTTGCCTTAGCACATAGAGTGGCAGTAACAGGACTTGCAGAGAGGGTTCAGTTATTATATTGGGGAAGGAAGGTCCTTCAGCTGCCCCTCTGCCTTGAATTTACTGAACATTTCTTAGGCATCCCACCCATTTTTGGTTAAGGTCTACATCAAAATGTCCCAGGGGAATTCAGCAAGTCTATTGCCCAAGGACAATGGTGGTCAAGATCCAAGAGGCCTCCATTGTCTCCATGGTCAATATAAACTTCAGAAGCCATCATGTGGGGATTTCTTTTTTGAAAGCAGGGAGGAGGGAAGAGTAGCTAATGAAGTTCACTTACCCAGGTGTGAACAATTTCTTTATCTGTGACAATGAAGGAAATAATCACACAAATTAAATGCTCAGTCTTTTGCAGTATCAAAGCAGTCTATACCAACAAGCCCAAGGCAGGACACTCATCATTCATGCTCAAAAAAAATTATCTTTTTTTATTTTTTTAATAAATTTATTTATTTAACTTTTTACATTCATTTTCACAAAATTTTGGGTTCCAAATTTTCTCCCCATTTGTCCTCTCCCCCACCCCAATAAACCAAACATTCTAATTTCCCCTATCACCAATCTGCCCTCTCTTCTATCATCCCTCCCTTCTCTTGTCCCCATCTTCTCTTGTGTCCTGTAGGGCCAGATAACTTTCTATTCCTCATTACCTGTATTTCTTATTTCCTAGTAGCAAGAACAATACTTGACAGTTGTTCCTAAAACTTTGAGTTCCAAATTCTCCCCATCCCTCCCTCCCCACCCATTCCCTTTGGGAAGGCAGGCAATTCAATATAGGCCATATCGGTGTAGTTTTGCAAATGACTTCCATACTAGTCGTGTTGTGTAAGACTAACTATATTTTCCTCCATCCTATTCTGCCCCCCATTGCTTCTATTCTCTCTTTTGATCCTGTCCCTCCCCAAGAGTGTTGACTTCAAATAGCTCCCTGCTCCCATTACCCTCCCTTCCATCATCCCCCCAAC
>JAQQSK010009695.1:0-12980 GCA_028658325.1 Potorous gilbertii | reverse complement strand
GAACACACACAAGCAAGTTTATATTCTAAATGGATTTCATCTTTGTTATCATATTTATTTGTTTGGCACGTGTATCAAGTCTTTGCTGACTAAGGTGCATTTTAGGTTCTTTTGGTCTCCTCTTGATAATTGATTGGCATCATTTAAACTTTCACATGAACTTAGTGTATTCTGTGTTCTTCCAACCACATTGCTTTTAGAATCACAGATACTTGTTTAAACAGGTCAGGATGACACTGTGTTCATTATATACCGTATTTTTGTCTTATTTTTTTCCTAGGTGTTTTTTACTGAAATTTTGGTCATTGTTCTAATAAGATGGTGATCTGTCTTTATATAACTAATTCAGAAATGACTCCCACACCAGTAATGAGTAATTTCTCGTTATTTGAAATATCGTGTGTGTGGGTATATGAGTGTATGTGATGTTACTCTTTGATCACTAGCTCTAGCATCTACTGATTCTTTTTTTGAAGAAAGTACTTATTACATGTAGGACTGAAGTTTCTATATGGCTTATGAGTCTTTGACCCCTTATTACTTATTTCTATCCATGCTTTTCCATCATATTTTTATCCATTCTCAACTATTCCAACCTTTTCAGTGAAGTTACCAATTACCAGAGTATATGTTGATTTAATTTTTCTATCTCTTTCTATCTGAACAGATGTTGGTGTATAAGTTGCAGTTATTTTCATGGTACTCATTTTCCAAATATTTAGGAGCACTGAGTAAGGAGTGACCAAATATCTCATGCAATGAAGTTTCTCTTTGTCTTTGGGTTCATGATGAAACCAACTGCAAAGCGACTTATTATTCTTTTCCAAAGAGGATTTGTGAGCCATTCCATTTAGAAGGTATTCTTATTTCACCTACAGTGAGATGTTAAAAACTGATTATTTTTCCACTTGTTAGTCACTGGACAAAGATCTCACTGTTAGACAATTAATAATTGTTAATGTTTGTAGAAGATCAAAAACTCATGTGACTCTTAGCTCCTTTTACCCTGCTCCTCTGCAACAACAGAATAGAGATCGCATCATCCTGTATTTTTCTTTTTAAAAAAGGGATTGTCACAAGGAATTTATGACTAAGAGGACATTTATTGGAGCTGCATCTCTCTGTCCTTAGTGAGGGGATTAGTCTTTTCCTGGGACTATACTTAAAATCTTTCTACTATGGTAGAAAATGCAGGAGGTAGAATTACCATAGCACCCTTCAGAGGCATGAGAGTAGGATTTTGTGGAGTGGAGTGTTACTTAATAGATCTTTATTTTGTACAGAGCCTTGAATGTTTCAGTAAGTTCTCTTCATATGTTTCACGAGCAAATGTAGTAAAAAATAGAAAACATTTGAAAACTGAGGAATAATAACTCTAGTGTCATTTCATATGTTTAAAATGGACTATTAATAATAAAACTCTATTCCATGGCATCTGTAGCATACTTTAAAACTGTTGTCATTGTTTAGTAAAAAATGTCTAGTGTATAGTTCAACATAGTGTAAAGGTAAAAAAAATAAAAAAAATTATTTTTTTTTCCAAAATAATTCTTAATTAGCTTGTTAGTTGTTAACAAAAATCAAACGAAGAAAAACTCAGGAAAAGACTTTGATGCCCCAAAACTCTTTAAGATCTTGGAATGTGATCTAATGGTGGTAAACAGAATACTGTGTCTCAGTCTTTTGATCTTGTTTTTTTTCATTGTCCTTGATCTTCCAATTTACATTTTTTTATTAGGAAGTTATTTCCCATCCTGCGTTCAATTTCTATATGTGTTGAAAGTGATAGCAATGTAGTCTGATGCAGTGGCTTGAGTTTTATTCTAATTGTTCTTCATTTTGACTTTCTGTAACAGCTTAGCTATGTCTGTCTGTCTTGTACATCTGTCTGTCTACCTACCTACCTATTTAGCATCAGTGTAATAGACTACGGTGGCCATTGGTTAAAGAGCAGGAAAATAAAAGCTACTTCCTATTCTAGGAACAGTCATAGACGTTAAAATAAAAAGATACCAGGTATTTTATTATCTACTAATCGCTATTGAAAATTAAGTCTTTGAACTTCCAGTAATAAAGACTGTATAGGAAGTCCCAGAGAAACCTAGCTTATATACTCTAGCAAAAGTTCTGAAAACAGATCAGACCGAGTCATGATCAAGAAATCTCGAGAGAAAGTATAGTAAGTACCTTGATCTACTGCTGGACTGCCCCAAAGGACATCCAGAAGTTTGTTGGCTTAGGAAAAGAGGTTTATGTCAGAGAAGACTGTACTAGAATAGGTAAACATGTCCAATAGCACAGACTAGCATACAGCACTCAGTAATGGGGGACAGGAAGTCCTCTCAAGGTGTTCTCTCAAGCTACAGGGGAGTCTGCAATTTTTGTTCTTAACACTCTAACCCTGAATGATAGACTGGGAGTTAGAAGCTCTTAGATTCGGATTACACAGGGACAGCAGAAATGCTGTGGTAGATGTTTTAGACCACAGTACTATGATCCTACATGATGCAGGCAGGTTTGAAGTTTACCAGCACTACTAACCTGAGGCATATGAGAGGAAGTGAAGTCCAGTCAATCAAGGAAGGGAACAAACATGACAAACCGGTCCATAAAATAATATAGGAGGTGGAGGAATGTCAACTTGCCACCAAATCCCTGTAGGCTACAGGACAAGAACAATAATTAGAAAAAAACATAACTCTAATATTAGAATTTTTTAAAGGTTTTAAAATAATTGTGAATCTTTATTATTTATAATGAGATGTTTTCTCTGAGACACCATGAGGTAACCAAAGTACTGTTTGATGTTTAAGTAATCAGTTTTGTGAAAAGTATGAATTGTAAAGTATTTTCAAAGAAAAGCAGATTTATCAACATATGCAGTAATAAGAACTTAAAAAAAATTGCCACCTAAATCTCCTTTAGTACTATTTTAATCAATCAATCAACCAATCAGCAAGAATTTATTAACACCTATTATGTGCCAGGCACTATGCTAAGCTCTGAGTTAAAAAGAAAGGTAAAAACAATCCCTTCTCTAGAGGAACTTGCATTATTTTTTTTTCTAGTAGGATGTTTATTTGGCAATATTTTATTGGTAGTTAATTTACATCTAGAATTTTCTTTTTTTGAAAAATAAATTCAGTATTTATATTTAACATTCTTTTTAAATTCTGAGTTCCAAATTCTCTCCTGTCCTGCCCGCTGAATAGAGAAGCTTTGCTCTGTATCTCCTGTTTATTCAAAAATTGTTCACCTGTCCATAAGTCTGATAAGTAGTATGTTCTGAGTTCTTCTAATTTTCTTGTAAAATCTGTTTATATTAAGGTGTCATATATCCATTTTCTCCTTATCTTGGCAAATAGTGGAAGATATTAATCTTTGATCAGTTTCTCCCATACTCCTTTCCAGTTTTTGCAACATTTTTTTTTTACCAAATATTGAATTCTTATCCCCAAATCTTAAGTCTTTACACTTTTCAGATTATTGTTAATTTTATATTGTAAATTATGTCTACTCTATTCCATTGATCTAATAAGTCTTTCTTTCCTTTTTCAAAAATTTGTTTATTTTTAGTTTTTAACATTTATTTCCACAAGATTTTGACTTCCAAATTTTCTCCCTATCTCTCCCCTACCCCTGCTCTGAGATGGCATGCATTCTGATTCCCCTGCCCCCAGTCTGCCCTCCCATTTATCATCCCCCACTTCTTATCTCCTTCCTCTTTACTTTATTGAAGGGTAAGATAGATTTCTATACCCCATTGCCTGTATATCTTATTTCCTAGTTTTATGTATCAACAATTTTTTAACATTTGTTTTAAACATTGAGTTCCAAATTCTTTCCCCTCTTCCCTCCCTACCCGCTCACCCTCTTTAAGAAGGTTATACATGTGTAGTTATGCAAAACACTTCCATAATAGTCATGTGAAAGACTAACTTTATTTCTCTCCATCCTAACCCACCCCCCTTCTGTTTTCTGTTTTCTCCTTTAACTCTGTCCCTTTTCTAAAGTGTTTGCTTCTGACTACCCCCTCCCACAATCTGCCCTCCCTTCTATCATCTGCCCCTTCTTATCCCCTTTCCTATAGGGTAAGGTGCCCAATTGAGTGTGTATATCATTCCCTCCTTAAGCCAAGTCTAATGAGAGTAAGGTTCCTTTTCATCTCGCTCTTCCCCTCCATTGGGAAACCTATTTCTTGCCTCTTTTATGTGAGATAATTTACCCCATTCTGTCTCTCCCTTTCTCGTTCTCCCAATATATTCCTCTCTCACCTAATTTTATTTTGTAGATTTCATCCCTCCATGTTCAGTTCACCTTACGCCCTCTGTCTATCTATATATCTATCTTTTTCCTTCCTTCCTTCCTTCCTTCCTTCCTTCCTTCCTTCCTTTCTTCCTTCCTTCCTTCCTTCCTCTTGTAGCAGCAAGCACCATGACACATCCAGGATGGCCTGCTAGGCAAAATTCTTAGATATGCTTTTGTAAAATGAAAATAACTTAAAAGGGGTCAGTGATCTTCTTTAATTACATTTCCCAACAGAGAAAATACAAGCAGAGAAATCAAAACCAGCAAACAGGGCGTCTGTGTGACCATTAGCAATACATATATCACAGATCAACAGACAGATCCAACTGTTTGACCATAACGTACTTACATAATTACCAGAGAGAGAAGCACCAACATCTGAGTTTTCAAAGCCAGGGGAGGTTGTGTGTGTATGTGGAGGCTGCTGACTCAACAGCTACCCAGAGTCTCATCTGGCACACAAACTTTTTTCCCAAGAGTAACCTCCCAAAGCAAAACCTCACCTCAGAGTATATACATACTTTTCAGAGCTCCTTGTGATCCAGTGCCTCAATAGCATTTAAAAAAAGAAGTTTCACCTAATTTGAGGTTCATATAATGGGCAAGGAAGCTTTTTCCATTACACTACTCTAATACTGAGAAAGGTCTCATGAGTTACAAATATCATCTTTTCACGTAGGAACGTAAACTACTCGACTTTAATAAGTCTCTTGTGATATCTCTTTCATGCTTCTCTTTTTCATGCTTTTCTTGATTCTTGTATTTGAAAGTCAGATTTTTTATTCAGCTCTGGCCTTTTCATCAAGAATGCTTGAAAGTCCTGTTTCATTGAATGTCCATTTTCCCCCTGAAGGAATGCACTCAGTTTTTCTGGGTAAGTGATTCTTGGTTTTAATCCTAACTTTTCTGACCTCTGGAAAACATCATATTCCAAGCCCTTCAGTCCCTTAATGCAGAAACTGCTAGATTTTATTTATCCTCATTGTATTTCCACAATTCTCAATTGTTTCTTTCTGGTTGGTTGCAATATTTTCTCCTTGACCTGCAATTTGGCTACAGTATTCCTAGGAGTTTTCCTTCTGGGATGTCTTTCAGGAGATGAGCAGTGGATACTTTCCATTTCTATTTTGCCCTCTGGTTCTAGAATATCTGAGCAATTTTCCTCGATAATTTCTTGAAAGAGGATGTCTAGACTTTTTTTTTCATCATGGCTTTCAGTTGGTCCAATAATTTTTAAATGATCTCTCCTGGATCTGTTTTCCAGGTCAGTGATTTTTCAAGTGAGATATTTCACATTGTCTTCTATTTTTTCTTTCTTTTGCTTATGTTTTATAATTTCTTGATTTCTCATGAAGTCATTAACTTCCATTTGCTGCATTCTAATATTTAAGGAATTATTTTCTTCAGTGAGTCTTTGGACTTCCTTTTCCACTTGACCAATTCTGCTTTTTAAGGCATTCTTCTCCTCATTAACTTTGAACATCTTTTGCCATTTGGGTTAGTCTATTTTTTATTTTCTTTAGTATTTTTTTGGGTCTCCTTTAGTAAACTATTGACCTAATTTTCATGATTTTCTTATGATTTTGTTTATTGTTATCTTTGCCCTCATTTTTTCATCTCCCTTTCAGCATCAGCTTGTTTTGCTTATGCCTATTCTACCCCTATTTCTCCAATGGGATTATCTACCATTTTAACGTCATCCTTTTTTATCGTCATCTTCTTTTATCCTCACTTATTTCTCTGGTTATTAAGGCATTTCTGCACCAAACTGTTAATTCGCATGTATTCATTTCTGTTTGTTTTAGATAAAAATGAGGTTCATCTGATGTCTGTTCCTTCTTCTCCTTCCTCCACTGTACTTTTTTCATGCACTCTAATTGTGTAATAATATCAAGTTCCACCCTATTCTTTCTGCTTTCTATGCTAGTGTATTTCTTTTTTTATGATCTCTATTTTTCTCCTCTTCAAAACCTCAGGACAGAACCAGTGCACTTCTAGGTTCCTTGTTTTTGTTATTTAACTCCCTTAATACACTTTGAAAACATTAAGGTTTTAAAGGGATTTTCATTTCCTCTTGCTTTTTTAGAATGTGTAACTACTTGACCATAAATAGCATTCTAATTGCTCAAATAAATTTTCTCTTGACTCTTATGTTTCTTTTTCAGAGTTCCTAGTTAACTCAAATCTTTTTATTCAAAAGGTATTAAAGTCCTATTCCACTAATGATTCATTTTTTCTTATTCTTTGTCTTAACACTATCTCTTTTGTCTTTTGAAATATTATTTTCCATGGACTCCTCTTGTTTATGGTAGAAGCTACCAGGTCTTGCATAATCCTTAGTACTTGAATTGCTTCTTTCTGTGTATTTGCAGCATTTTTTCTTTGAGTTGGGAGTTTGGGGTTTTGGCAGTGACATTCCTGGGATATGGAATAATTGATTTTTGTCTATTCTAGTTTTAAAGGATTTTGCTTCTTGAGTAAGATTATCATTTTAAATTTTAAGCTACTTTATTCAAACAGTTCTTTTGTCTAAAGCTTTTATTTTTTTTTATCTCTTCATTTTTTTCTACATTTTCATGTAGTCCTAGTAGAAAATCTGTTATTTCCTTTGTACCTTTGCTTGTAGTTTCTTCTTCCTTCTTTTCTGGATTTTCCTAATCTATGATATTTTTTATTGTAGATTGGTGTTTTTTTTGATTTATTCACATCACCAGCTTTAATTCCTTAATTGTAACTTTGTGGTCAGGTCCAAATTATGTCTTCTTGATGTACTTTAGGCCGAAGTGGTTGTCCTTGCCATATCTTATCCTCTCTATCTAGCATAATCACTCCTTCTATCTTATCCTCTATATCTAGCATAGTCACTCTTTCCTTAAGCTGTAATTTTGAGATTCAGAGCACCTTCAGAGTCTTCTCACTATATAATGCCAGGAACTTTTAATACTCCTTAGCTTGGGCTTTCCTGTTGTGTGCATCCCAGAACTGCTGGGATTACTGCTATTTCCTGGAACTTCCAAGGACCCCACCAAGGATTTTCTGACTACCTTGTGCCTTTCTCACTTCATTTGATCTTTCTTGTGACTCTTTGGCTCTTTTGACCTCTGGACATAGACCCCTGGACTTGCAAGCTACATGTATCTCTGACTCATCTCTGATGTAATTAGAAACTGCAAACTGATTTTGTTGTCTTGCAAATGGTTTTACTGGTAGACCTCTTTCCTATGGCCCATATGTTTCCGTGTGTGTGTGTGCGCGCGCGCGCGCGCGCACGCATGTGCGCGTGTAGTTCTGTAGTTAAAGGGAGTAATGTACTCACCATAGTTTCTAATTGAATTTCCTAATAATTATTCTATTTGGTCTGGAGTTCAGGCTTTTGCTGGAGTAGTTTTGTGGAATCTGAATGATCTTTCTCAATCCAAGCAGTCATCTTAACTGAAAGTGTCCATTTTTAATTTTTGGTGGATAAAAAAGTGATTTTGGGTAATTATGATTATGGTTCTAATTCTAGTACAGGTTAAAAGTTGAAATCTACAATTTATTTTGAGGGGTGTGTGTGTGTGTGTGTGTGTGTGTGTGTGTGCGTGTGCGTGCGTACATGTGTAGTGTGTCATTTGTTGTCATTAAGTCCATGATTGATATGATCATTTGATGTATAATTCTGGATAGTAAGTAGTAGTTTGCTAAGGAATCATATGGTTCTGAATTTTTACAACCTGGAAGATTCGTTATGTAGTTTCTTCCATAATCTATATAAACACTAAGGGTAGCTAGGTGGTGCAGTGGATAGAGCACCAGTGCAGGAGTCAGGGGAAGCTGAGTTCAAATCTCACCTCAGACACTTGACAATCACTAGTTCTGTGACCTTGAGCAAGTCACTTAACCTCAGTTGCCTCATCCTGGATCATCTCTAGTCATCCTGATAAATATCTGGCCACTGGATTCAGGCTTTGGAGAAGTGAGGCTGGTGACCTTCACAGCCCTCCGTCACTCAAAACAAAGTCATTACTTCTCTGATGGCATGGTCATGTTCAGCAGCGAAGGATGAACACACATAAACACTAAGTCAAGTCTGAGCTCTTAAAGGATAACTCATTTTATTATGGACTTTCCCCTTCCTTAAGTCATTAGTTTTAAAAATATCTAGGTGTATTTTTATGCCATTTTAAAATAGATCTATATTTTCCTAGATATATTTTAAGTGTATCAGCTTTTTCAGATTGCCCTAACATGAATTTTTAGTATTGTCCTTTATTAAGAATGCTGACTCTGAATTTATCAAGTATTCTTTTGACTTTTTAGCTTTTTAGTTGGAGAAGGAGCCTATAGATGGGCAGTGGATCATGGAATACCTTCATGTTCTCCAAGTGTTATGACTACAAGTGAGTAAAGCCTTTGAAGAAGTTAAGGAATGTGAGTATGTGTGCCTATGTGTGCTTGGAAAAGTGCTTGCTCATGTTTTCAATTAAAAGAATAATAGAGAAGATGTATATAAAAATTTCAAATGTTACAGTTTTTTATTTCAAAATATATCTTTAGGTGATTAGTTTGATTGCATTTTAGTCACCTTGGAACTCTGAGTCTTGACAGGGAGTGTCTTAAATATGAGGTTAAAATCTATTTCAAGTAGTTTAAAAATAATTATGAAAACATTTAGATACTCAAAGATTATGACTGTGGTCTATTACTGGTTTTGTTGTAAATTAAGAATCGATGCTTTGGGAAGATGTGTGTTTAGTTTTTTGAGCAGGAAGAAATGATCTCTCCATAAGTAAGCTTCACTTATTGCTTAGCCTACATGGAAACGTTCTTCTTGAAAAAGTAGTACTGAGTTACAGGGTAAAGAAAGAATTTAAAAGTTTCAGTTAAATAAACCAAAGGAAAAAATACTACACTGTTTAATTTACCAACGTAAAAATTAATATCTTTGTCAATGTGAGTCACAGAGGCCAGAGATGAAAGGAATTACGGTGACCTGAGTTCAATTTGTACCTGAAAAACTCTATAACATACCTGCTTAGTGATGCTCCTCCTTTTCTTTGCTCGCAGACATCTGATAAGGATAAACTTATCATCCTGAACTCTTGAAACAGTTCTTTATGTTTGGACAGCTCTGGTGGTTGCTAAGATTTTCCTTCCATTGATCCTAAATTTCCTCCATTCTGTACTCTTATTTCTACCCAGTGCTCTTCCTTATTGCCTAGAAGAACAAGCCTCATCTTCCTTTCAAATGATAGCCCTTCAATACTTAAATATAGTAATCATCTTTCATCTAAGTCTAGTTGCTGAGCATTCCCATTTGTAGGACCCCATCATTGTATAGTTATATTTTTCTTAAAATGTGTCTAGAACTGAAAAGTTATGTAGAAGTGTTGCGATGAGGACAGAGTTTTTGTTATTACCACCTTAATTTCTGGACATTGTGCCTTTTTAAACGTATACAACATATACAAACGTATACAAGTTTGCATTGCCTTTCATGGCTGCTATTTCAAATCTTTCAGTTATCTAAGACCCCTAGATTTTCTGAACTGCTTTATATCTTGTACTTGTG
Source organism: Potorous gilbertii (assembly GCA_028658325.1). Lineage (NCBI taxonomy): Eukaryota > Metazoa > Chordata > Mammalia > Diprotodontia > Potoroidae > Potorous > Potorous gilbertii. The sequence goes on along the minus strand of JAQQSK010009695.1, from coordinate 3,121 downwards.
AAACTGAGTGCAAGGTTTTATCATCTCTACTAAATTTATTTTCCAATTCTGCCTAATGTCAAGCCTTTCATGAAGATCTTAAACTTTGAATTTGCTATTTAGTATGTTTAATGTCCTTCCTAGTTTTGTCCATCTACATATTTGGTAAGGATTATATTATGCGTTTATCCAAATCATCAGTCACAGTGTTAAATATTACAGGATTAATCAAGTACACCTGGAAACTCCACTGGAGAACACCCTTCCGTAACACAAAAGCAGTCTTTTAATGATTCTGTGCAAAGGGAAGAAGGTCTCTAATGGGGTTTATATGTGCTTTGACAAATCCCCAAGGATTTATATGTGCTTTGACATTCAGCCAAGGACAAGTTCCTTAACTGAACTATTGCCTAGCTCTCTCTTTACCATTATCATAGCTTGAGATACTTTTGAAATATTTATCTTAAATCTACGTTAACTATAGGTTAGTTTGGAGCAGCTTCTTATTTTTCTTTTAGGCTTGATTAATGCCTATTTGTTTTTTATGCCACATTCATTATCTTCTATCCTTCTTCCCTTGACCATTAGTAATTGTCCATTTATAACAGAGTTAAGTAAACCAAAAGTCACGGTGATCAAGCTGCCAGAGACAAAAAAATATAAAATATTCCTTTAAAACAGCTTGATATAGTGGCTTGACATTTGGACTTGGAGACAGGAATGTCTGAGTTCATCCCCTCCCCTCATTCATTTGTGTTTAATCTTAGACTAATCATATATCTTCTCTCGGAGTGTTCATCTATAAACTAGGGATGATAATGGCATTTTACTCCCAGGACTGTTGTCAGGCTCAAGTGAGATCACACGTATGAATGACTTTGAATATCTTGAGGTGTTGTATAAACGCTATCCTTATCATAATAATGTCGTTATCATTATATATATGACTTGAAATCATGCTGTCTTAAAAAATTCATGGCTCTTTTTTCTAGGTATTCATTAACTGTTACTTTAATGATAAATTCTAGAATTTTGCTGGTTATTGAAGTCAAATGCGTTGGCTTATAGACTGGGATGATTTGGCATCTGTACTGGTAGAATATACATGTTGATGAGCCACATATGTAAAAAATACCTTACTTGTTATTTATATTTGCTAAATTATTCCTTTGTATAATACCAAGTGCACATTTCATTGATCTATTTTTCAATTCTTTGCATTTTATGAATGTATGTTACTTCGAAGTAACATATAAAAGTTGTAACTCTTAAAGAACACACTTCAATAACTGTTAGAGATATTTTGGCTGCTTTTCCTATGAGGAAATCAGGCACTTCAAGGATCATTCAGTGTGTACAATGAAACAGGCTTAGTTGCATTGAAGCACAAAGAAAAGTCAGGCAGTCAGTCAGCAAGCATTTCTTAAGCCCTTATTATGGACCAGGCACTGTGCTAAGGCATTAAATGTGTGACTGAAAATGAAAAAATTGATAAAAATTTAAAAACTCCAATGCTCTAATAAATCTTCAGAAAACAAATGAAGACTTTCAGAGAAACTTCACAGCTAGAGATGTTATTGATTGTTTTACAGTTAGGCATAAACTTCTTGAAGTCAGAAGAATAGCAAATCGATAATCTTTTTAAAAGCTGATAATCATAGCTATCAATAAAAAGATCAGACTATAGTATTGAAGACTGAAAAAGGGTAGTTTTTACTGCTGGTAATTCACCTTAAATTAAAGATAATGCTAAAACATATAAGAAAAAATTCAGGTGCATGTGAGATCTGGGTATCTTCTTCAGATTATAAAATTTTCAACCCCAAAAAAGTTTTTGGAATTTTTGAAAACTTTTAGTGGGCCTGGCTTGGAAGTCATATCCGTTGAGGGAGATGATAGTCTCTAATAAATATTTAAAAAAAATTATTTTAGTTTTGCTTATTCATCAAAAATCACCTTTTTCTCCATTCCTCCCAATCATTCTGATCTTCCTACCCCCTTCCCTTTCCCTCCTATTTCCTCATTTATTGAAATGTATTTCTCTAATTAAATTTGTTTGTGTATATCCATCCATCTTTCAGGCAGTTCAAATGAGAGATTCAAGTGTCAGCCACTCTTCTTTCCCTTTCCTCCTCGTTTATATAGATGTCTATTTGTGAACCCAGATTATGTGATGTTATTTTCCCTAATTTCCTTTCCCTTCTTTCTGCTAAGAGGAGGGGAAATTCCCCTTCTATTTTTCTCTTAACATCAACACATAATAGAACAATTCCCACGAGTCATTTGATTAGATTCTCTCTGACCACCTGATGATAATAGGGCTCAGAGGGGATACATGTATTTTATCCTCATGTTTGACTGTAAAGCAGTTTATCCTTGTTTAGTCCTTTATTGTTCATTCATTTTTACCTTTTTATCTTTCTTTTTGCTCCTATGTTTGAATTTCAAAGTTTCTAAGCATCCAGCGGTGGTCTTTTCATTAAGAATGCTTTGAAGTCTTCTAGTTTATTAACTGTCCACCCCTCTCGCCATATGATTATACTCAATTTTACTGGATAAGTTATCCTTTGCTTTCTGGAATGTCATATTTCAAGTTTTCTGCTCCTTTGTAATGGCAACCGCTAAATCATGTATGATCTTAACTGTGGTTCCTTCATTCTTGAATTCTTTCTTTTTGGCTGCTTGCAGTATTTCTTCTTTGACTTGGAAGCCTTGGAAACCTCTTCTGCCAAGCTATTAATTTCCTTTCAAGTTCTTTTTTTACATATAGCTCTCATTTCCTTTACAGGTTTTTTGAACGTGCTCTCATTTTACTTAGAAAAACATCTGAAACATTTTATTTATTTATTTTATTTAATTAAATTTATTTATTTAACTTTTTACATTCATTTTCACAAAATTTTGGGTTCCAAATTTTGTCCCCATTTGTCTCCTCCTCCCACCCCAATACACTGAGCATTCTAATTTCCCCTATCACCAATCTGCCCTCTCTTCTATCATCCTTCCCTTCCCTTGTCCCCATTTTCTCTTTTATCCTGTAGGGCCAGATAACTTTCTATTCCCCATTATCTATATTTCGTATTCCTAGTAGCAAGAACAATACTTGACAGTTGTTCCTAAAGCTTTGAGTTCCAACTTCTCC
>JAQQSK010009694.1:0-12980 GCA_028658325.1 Potorous gilbertii | reverse complement strand
GTCATCCCAGCTAGTGCTTGGGGTCTGAGATTCAAATGCTGCTCCCCAGCCTCAGGGCTTTTGGCGGCAGGCCTGGCTGCTATTCAGGGTAAGATTAAATCAAGTTCTCAGGTGGGGGCAGGGCCACCTCCCAGGCTCAGTTCCCTCAGGGGGTTTATGCAGAGACCTTTTGTAATGGAGCTCCTGCTGAGCTCCTGCCTGCTCTGGGAGCCTCTGGCTGCCTGTTGCCTCTGCTGCTGCCTCCCAAGGGGGCCCGAGTTATGGAGATACCCCGCTCTCCTCTCAGCCTGTCCAGATGTCTCTCTCACTGACCTGTGCGTCTGTGGGTGGAGGGACCTTCGCAGCCACTGAAGCTTCTTTCCCTGAAGCCTACTTGGATCTGCTTGCTCCTCTCAGTGCCACTCGGCTAGGGCAGGGCAGGGCTCTGCTCCTGTCCGGTGCTCAATGGACCTTTGGGGCTGGTTATTCAGGGCTCTCTGGAACGGAAATCTCCTTCACTGTGTTGCTGCATGTCTTCCACTGTTCCAGAATTTGTTGTAGTTCTTTTTAGAGGAAATCCATGGGCTGTGGGTTCAGAGCTAGCATATGTGAGTCTTTCTACTCCGCCATCTTGGTTCCGCCTTAATATTCACTTTCACAAAATTTTGAGTTCTAGTTTTTTCTCCTTCCCTTTCTCCCTCCCCTCCCCTTTGTCTGAAATGGTAAGCAATCTGATATAGGTTAGATATGTGAATTGTGTAAAACGTATTTCTACAAGTCATGTTGTGAAAGAAGAAACAGACCAAAAAGGAAAAAGAAAACAGAAGAAAGAAAGTGAAAATAATATGCTTTAATCTTCATTCAAAATCCATCAGTTCTTTCTCTAGATGTGGATAGCATTCTCTATCATGAGTCCTTTGGAATTGTCTTGGATCATTGTATTGCTGAGGGGAGCTAAGTCATTCATAGCTGATCATCATACAATGTTGCTGTTAGTGTGTATAATGTTCTCCTGGTTCTGTTCATTTCATTTTGCATCAGTTCATGTAAGTATTTCCAGGTTTTTCTGAAATCTGCCTGCTTATCATTTCTTATAGCACAGTAATATTGCATTACAATCATACCACAACTTCTTCAGTCATTCTCCAATTAATGAGCATACACCCCCAATTTCCAATTCTTTGCCACCACAAAAAAAAAAGTTGCTATAAATTTTTTTTTGTATAAATTGGTCCTTTTCCCTTTATTATGATCTCTTTGGGATACAGACCTGGTAGTGGTATTGCTGGATCAAAGGGTTAGGAAAACTCAGTTTGATTGTCCTTTGGGCATAGTTGCAAATTGCTCTTTAGAATGATTGGATCAGTTCACACCTCCAACAACAGTATATTATTAGTGTCCTGGTTTTTCTACTTCCTTTCCAACATTTCTAATTTTCCTATTTTGTCAGATCAACCAATCTAATAGGTGTGAGATGGTACTTCAGAGTTGTTTTAATTTGCTTTTCTCTAACCAATCACTAACCAAAGTGATTAGAGCACTTCTTCATATAACCATAGTTTTGATTTCTTCATCTGAAAACTGCCTTTTCATATACTTTGTTTATTGATTGCAGAATAGCTTTATTCTTCTAAATTTGGCTCAGTTCTCTATATATCTGAGAAGTAAGACCTTTATCAGAGATACTTGCTATAAAGATTGTTTTCCAGCTTTCTGATTTCCTTCTAATCCTGGTTGCATTGATTGTGTTTGTTCAAAAACTTTTTAAATTTAATATGATGAAAATTATCTATTTCACATTTTTTAATGCTCTCTATCTTTTGTTTGGTCATGCCTTCTTTACTTCTTCAAAGATCTGACAAGTAAAATAGTCCTTGCTCTCCTAATTTGCCTACAGCATCACTCTTTATGTCTAAATCATGTCCCTATTGCACTCTTGTCCTGGTATGCAGTATGAGATGTTGGTCTATTCCTAGTTTGTTCCCTTTTGTTTTCCAGTTTTCATGACAATTTTTGTCAAATAGTAATTTCTTATCCCAAAGGCTAGGATCTTTGGGTTTATCAAACACTAGGTTACTATGGTCATTTACTTCTGTGTCTTGTGTACCTAATTCATTCCACTGATCCATGATTCTATTTCTTAGCCAGTTTCAGATAGTTTTGATGATTATTGCTTTACAATATAGCTTGAGATCTGGTGCTGCTAGAATCCCTTCCTTTGCATCTTTTCCCCTCATTAATTATCTTGTTATTGTTGAACTTTTGTTCTTCTAGATGAATGTGTTATTTTTTCTAACTTTATCAAATAATTTTTTGGTAGTTTGATTGTTATGACAATTAGGTTATGTATAATTGTCATTTTTAGTACATTGGCTTGACCTATCCATGAGTAATTTATATTTTTCCAATTGTTTAGATCTGACTTTATTTGTGTGAAAAGTGTAATGTAATTGTATTCATATAATCTTGTTTTGTCTTGGTGGGTAAACTCCCAAAAATTTCATATTGTCTAGTTATTTAAATGGAATTTTTCTTGACATCTCTTGCTGCTGGGAATTGGGAGTAATAGAAATATAATAATAAAATAATATATAATAATATTATTATATAATAATATAAAATAAAAATAAAATAATAGAAATCTGATGATTTATGTGAGTTTATTTTATAGCTTGCAATTTTACTAAAGTTCTTAATTATTTCAAGTGATTTTTTTAGCTGATTTTCTGAAATTCTGTAAGTATACATTACATCACCTATGAAGTGATAGTTTTGCTTCCTCATGGCCTATTCCAATTCCTTCAATTTCTTTTTCTTTTTTTGTTGCTATAGATAATATTTCTAGTAAAATATTGAATGATACTGGTGATAAAGGGCATCCTTGTTTCACCCCTCATCTTATTAGGAAGGCTATGACTTTATCCCCATTATAGATAATGCTTACTAATGGTTTTAGATAGATACTACTTATCATTTTAAGGAAAACTCCATTTATTCTTATGCTCTCTAGTGTTTTTAACAGGAATGGGTGGTGTATTTTGTCAAAAACTTTTTTTTGAATCTATTGAAGTAATCATATGATTCTTGTTGCTTTTATTATTGACACAGTTAATTATGCCAATAGTTTTTCAAACCAACCCTGCATTCCTGATATAAATCTCACCTAGTCATAGTGTATGATCTTTATGATATTGTGCTGGATTTAACTTGCTAGTTATCATCAATAATCATTAGGGAAATTGGTCTTTTGTTTTCTTTCTCTATTTTAGCTTTTCCTGGTTTAAGTATCAGCACCATATTTGTGTCATTAAAGAAGTTTGGTTGGACTCCACCTATGTTTTCCAAATAGTTTAGATAGCATTGGTATTAATTGATCTTTAAATATTTGATAGAATTCACTTGTAAATCCATCTGGCCCTGGAGATATCTTTCTTAGAGAGTTCATTGATGACTTGTTCAATTTCTTTTTCTAAGATGGGGTTATTTTGATATTCTATTTCCTCTTCTGTTAATCTGGGCGGTTTATATTTTCATGAATATTCATCAATTTTGCTCACATTATAAGATTTATAGGCATATATTTGGGCAAAACATTTCCTAATAATTGTTTTAATTTCTTCTTTATTGGTGATGAATTCACCTTCTTCATTTTTCTTACTGGATATTTGATTTTCTTCTTTGTTGTTTTTTTTTAAATCACATTAGTCAATGGTTTATCTATCTTATTGGGTCTTATTTTTCATAAAACCAACTCCTGGTTTTATTTGTTAGCTCAATAGTTTTCCTACTTTCAATTTTATTAATCTTACCTTTGGTTTTCAGGATTTCCACTTTGGTGTTCATTTGGAAATTTTTAATTTGCTCTTTTTCTATTTTTTTTTTGTTTCATGCCCAATTCATTGATATACTCTTTCTGTATTTTATTAGTAGAATTCAGAAAAATAAAATTTCTCCTAAGTATTGCTTTGACTGCATCCCCCAAATTTTGATGTGTTGTCTCATTGTTGTCATTCATCTCAATGAAATTATTGATTGTTTCTATGATTCTTTGGCATACTTATTTTTTAGGATTAAATCATTTAGTTTCTAATTAATTTTTAATCTATCTATCCACTGCTCTTTGTTGAATGTAATTTTTATTGCATTATGATCTGAAAATGATGCCTTTAGTATTTCTGCCTTTCTATATTTGATTTTGAGGTTTATAATGCCCTAATAATACATGATCAGTTTTTGTGTAGGTGGCATATTCTGCTGAGAAAAAGGTATAATTTTTCTATCCCTAATCAATTTTCTCCAAAGGTCTATTTCTAACTTTTCTAAAATTCTATTCACCTCCTTATCTTTTTTTTGTTTACTTCATGGTAGCATTTATCTAGTTCTGAGGGGGGAAAGTTGAGGTCTCTCATTAATATAGTTTTGCTACTTCCTCCTGTGACTCATTTAATTTCTCCTTTAAGAATTTGGATAATACACTGGGTGTATTTATGTTTGATATTGGTATTGCTTCATTGTCTACGGCAAGATGTTTCCTTTCTTGCCTCTTTTAATTAGATCTATTTTTGCTATTGCTTTGTCTGAGATCATGATTTCTACTCCTGCTTCTTTTATACTTCAGCTGAAGCATAAAAGAGTCTGCTCCAGGCCCCTACCTTTACTCTGTGTGTCTCTCTGCTTCAAGGGTTTCCTGTAAACAGCATAATGTAGGATAATGGTTTTTAAGCCACTCTGCTATTTACTTGCATTTTATGAAAGAAATCATCCCATTCACAGTTAAGATTACTAATTGTGTATTTCCATCCATCCTATTTTTCCTCCTGTTTATCCTTTTCTCTCTCCTTTCATCCTTTCCCTTCTTGACAATGTTTTACTTCTAATTACCTCCCCCACCCCTCCCAATATTCCCTACCTTCTATTAGTTGTCACCCCCTCTATTTAACCTCCTCCCCTTCTAGTTCCCTATAAGGTAAGATAGATTTCTATACTCAACTGACTGTGTATGTTATTCCTTCTTAGAGCCAATTCCAATGAGAGTAAGGTTCAGGGGATGCCCACCACCCACCTTCCCTTCCCCCCTTCCACTGTAACAGCTCCTTCTTGCCTCTTCAGGTGAGATAATTTATCCTGGTCTATATCTTCCTTCCTTCTGCTCCCAGTGTAATCCTCTTTCCCCCTACCTTAATTAATGTTTTTATATCATTTCCTTAAAATCACCTCATACTTGCACCATCTGTCTATGTGTACTCTTTCTAATTGCACTATTAGTGATACAGTTCTTAAGAGTTACAAGTATCATCTGCCCATGTAAGGATGTAAGCAGTTCCAGGCATAGGGAACCTGCAGCCTCAAGACCATATGTGGTCTTCTAGGTACCTGCATATGGCCTTTTGATTGAGTCCAAGTTTTACAGAACAAATTCTTTTATTAAGGGAATTTGTTCTGTGAAGTTTAGATTCAGTCAAGGGACCATACTTGAGGACCTAGAGGGCCACATGTGGCCTCAAGGCCATAGCTTCCCCACCCCTGGTAGCCTTATTGAATACCTTATGTTTTCTCTTTCCTTTTTACCTTTTTATACATCTCTAGAGATTTGATGCTGAGAATCAAATTTTATGTTTAGCTGTGGTTTTTTTTCCTCAAGAAAGCTTGAAAGCCTATTTCATTGAGTAACCATTTTTTCCTTTGAAGTATTATATTCCATTTCTCTAGGTAGGTGATTTTGGTTGTAGTCCTAGCTCCTTTGCCTTCCAGAATATCATATTCTATGACCTCCAATCCTTTGATGTTGCTGCTGCTAAGTCCTGGGTAATCCTGACTGTGGTTCCCTGACATTTGGATTGTTTCTTTCTGGCTGCTTGCAAAATATTTTCCTTGACATGAGAGTTTTTAAATTTGGCTATAATGTGCCTGAGAGTTTTCATTTTTGAGATCTCTTTCTGGATGAATTCTGTCAATGTCTATTTTGCCCTCTGGTTCTAGGATATCAGGGCAATTTTCTTTAATAATTTCTTTAAGTAGGATGTCTAGGTCCTCCTTTTGAACATGACTTTCAGTAAATCCAATGACTCTTAAATTATCTCTCCTGGATCTATTTTTCAGGTTAGTTATCTTTTCAATGAGGTATTTTACATTTTCTTCTACTTTTTCACTCTTTTGATTTTGCTTGATTGATTCTTGATGTCCAATTTTAATTTTTAAGGAGTTATTTTCTTCATTAAGCTTTTTCACCTCCTTTTCCATTTGGCCAATTCTACTTTTTAAGCAGTTGTTTTCTTCAATGGATTTTTATATCTCCTTTTCTATTTGACCAATTTCTCTCTTTAAAATTTTATTTTTAATTTGTAGAATAACACAAGCATTTTCATAACATAGTGTAATGTTAATAGAATACGAAGATATTTCCTGCCCACTAATAGGCTTGTGTGAGCTCAGGCCCAGCTGATTGTTGTGATGGAGCCTGAGTCACATGGAGTCAGAGTCACATGGCTCAGTCACATGGTGGGAAGAGCTTGCCGAACAGGTGGAGCAGGAAGTGAGAGTGGGGCAAAGGTGGGAGAGAACAAAGCAGAGCTGAGACAGAGCAGCTAGCATGAGTGAGAAAGGAAAGAATTTTTCCTGGAGGAGCTTGTATATGGAGAGGGAAGGCATGGGGATGTCAGTACTCCCTGGATTGGTGATGTGTATAAACTTTGTTACCATGGTAGAATTGGCTTTCTGGAATCTGAAAAAATATTTTGGTTTTGCCTTTAAGGAAAAGAGTTATTTATATTTTGCGAATTTACTGTGGATATATGTATGCATATTCATGGCTGCTATGGGTATTACATTAGCATTACACATAGTACAATAAAAAAGACAATTGTATATGAAACTGCAAATCTACTATGCACAACTTACAACAAAATTATCAAATAAATTTTTCCTTTTTTTTCTCTCTTCCCCCTGCCCTAGAGATGGCTACCATTTGACACACACATGTATATATACATATATATGTATGTATATGTATGTATGTATATACGTATGTATGTGTATATATATATATATATATATATATATATATATGCAAAATTGTTCTATACATAGTCCAATTTATCAGTTCTTTCTCTGAATGCAAATAGTATCTTTCTTCATAAGTCCTTTATAGTTAATTTAGGTTTTTAATAATAGACAAAATAACTTATTCATTCAAAGTCACTCTCAAAATTATATTGCTGTTACTTTACACAATATTCTTTTGGTTCTGCATCAATTCACTTTTTAAGGAATTCTTTTCTTTTTTCAAGCTCTTGACTCTTTTTTCATGATTCTCTTGCATCATACTCATTTCTTTTCCCAATTTTTCTTCTACCTCTCTTATTCGATTTTTAAACTTCTATTTGAGGTCTCTCTGGAGTTCTTTTGGGCTTGAGTCCACTTCACATTTTTCTTTGGGGACTTTGCACATAGGTGTTTTGACATTGCTTTCCTCTTCTGAGTTTGTGTCTTGATCTTCTCTGTTATCACAAAAGCTTTCTATGGTCAGATTCTTGTTTGTTTGGTTGGTTTTTGCCCAACTTTTCCATTCTTTTTCCTTACTTTAAAATTTGAGGTCTGCTGCTGAGGTGGAAGGACCACTATCCCAAACTTCTTGTGCCGGAGCCTGTAGGCCTGGTATTGCACTGGTGCTGCCTTGAGGTCCATGGGGGACTCTTATGCTGTGGAGTTGCAGGGATCTAGGTGCTCACCTGGTGCTTCACTGAGGGGATTGGGTAGAGAGCAGAGTGCCTGGTGCTACTAGATATTGCAGGGTTTTGTCAACTCACTTGGTGCTGCACTCAGACATGTAGAGGGTCTGCCTGTTTGTCCAGATTTGCACTCTGAACCAGAGTTGCACATAGGAGGCCCTGGCAATAGTATTTGCCTGCTCCCTGGCACACTGGGGTTCAGAGTCTGCTGCTGGCTTGCCAGAATGCTTCCTGTCCTGGAATGTGATCCCTTTTACCCAAGTGAAAAAGACCTTTCCTATAAGAGATCTTTTTTTTTTTAAAGTTTCTGTGTTACATGGGATGGCTGTTAAGACAGGGTGACAAAACAAGGATGTACAAACAAAACCCATCACTGCAATTTTGTTTTTAAATCTGAGGAAGCAGTTGAGGTAAGGTTGGTATAAGTGAACAAAGGAGTGATAGATCAAAAAGCTGAGGATACTTCTCATTGACAGTGAATAAAAACAGTTGTTACAAAGACTAAGCTGTTTTGAGGGCAAATTAGATCTGTGAAGAGTGCTCTAATCCAGGAAAATCCAACTTTGGCTGGTTCTATAACTTCTTTTCATTATGAGCCGCTGAATCAAGTCAAGGGATGCCTTACCACCCAGACATGAAGGCAGGAACTTATAGAAAGCCTATTGAGAAAGGAAAGGGCAGATAGAATCAATCTTTTGAGAGAAGCAAAGGATCAGGGATCAGTAGGTCATAGTAGTATGAGGTAAGGATACTACTAATAGAGATCTAGTGAAGGGGCAGAGTTATTTTTTTTCTGCAAGTGTAGACAAGATGACTAAACATTTTCTGAATGTACTTGAGAGGTGAATACAGACTTGGTTCAGCAAAAGTTAATGTCCACTAACTTAGATGGAATATAATGACAGAGAGAGGGACAGAGGTCATCATGGGCCTGAAAAATGATGAGCCTGATTTCACCGTATGTTGTTTATGAGTTTATTTCACTTAATTCATAGGATCTTGGAGATGTGACAATAACGATTGAAGATGTGTGTCCTATCTTACATTCCTGAACATCTCAGAAGATTACTTCCTGTTTCCAAAATTTCCAATTTTATTGATTATCATACATCTACCACCCATCTAGAGAACCACTGTTCCAAAAATGCTAAGAATTGGGAGACCTGAAACATCACTGAAGTATACCAGAACCACTTCTTTCTCCTTATAAAAAAACAAAGTTAGTGTTCTGTTTTTGGTGCTACAACCCTACCTGGCTATTACCACCTCATCCAGGGTACTGCAAATTCCAGGAGCCATCTGAGCTATCAGCTTCAACCAGCTAGTTGGAGCCAATAAATTTCTGTACTGTCCAGATAGCTGGTGGAAAACCAACTAGAAACCCAAACCTGAGAAACCATAAAACTACCATTCTATGTTCATCTTTTCTGAGACCTCTACTGACCCTGAAGAAGATCCTTCAACAAACATCTTTTAGGATATGTAATTTTGATGTATGGACTATTCTTTCCTTTCAGGTATAGATGGCTGGTTTCCCAGAAAACCACTCATGTTGACAGTATTATTGTTACATTTGGCTAATAATTTCATCAGGAGAATTTGATAAATTTCCCTTTTTAATTGTTTCCACAGATTCCCAGATTACATTAAGACTATACCAAAGAGCCATATGGGTTTGATCCTTTCAGTTTTTTATGGAGCACAAAATGATTTGATTCCATCATGAAAATGAAACTGAATAAGTTCAAAAATTATGCCCAGAGGTCAAGGTCATTGTCATTTGCCTGACAACATTCTGTAACAGTAAGCACCCCTATATACGCAGGAGGGGCCTGCTACCACAGGTTCTTAAATCTGCATTGATAAAAGGAAAGCCACTTTCAAAGGGTTATCAATCACTTTAATGAAGTATATGTATCATTCCTTTAGCTAAGCACACATATCATTCACCTGGTTCAGGGAAGTCAGCACCCTAAACTTCAAAGAAAACGCAGAGAATTCAAAGATCAACAGACATGGTTTCCTCTGCCTGAATTCAACCCACAGTTCCAATTGTCTGATCATAGTTATCAGAGAGGGAAGCACCAACATCTGGGTTTTCCAAGCCAGGGAGCACCTTTAGTGCCTTCCCAGAATCCTCATCTGGCCAACAAATACTTCTAGTCAGTAAGCCCCAAAGTAAAGCCTCAACTCAGAGTATTTATACCTTTTTTAGAGCCAGAAGGCATCACCACCCTTTAGAACCAGTGCCTCATTAACAAAAGTTTTGGTGTTGCCACAGATCTTCCCTAATTAAACACCCCTTAATGAGCAGGCCCATTAATGGGTAGGGAAAATCTTTAATCACATTAAACACTTAACAATACAAATACATATACTGTTTCTAGTTAAAGAAAGTCTTGTTTCTGTACTTTACTCCTAGTAAAGACTCTTGATTGATAAAGGCAAGATTCAATCAGAGACATAATTATACTAAAACAAAAACAGCAAAAGATCCTATTTTGCTTGCCATCACACATTCTTAAGTTCAATATGTCCATAAAAAACTTGCCCTACATAGGTACATAATGCCATCAAGTTTCTAAGTTGAATCACAGAAAACAAAGTTCAATTCACAGTGTGGAGAATCCAATAATAATCACCTGGGCTTCCAAAAAAGTCAAAATTTGAAACCATCCTTGGGTATAAGAGTACAGACTACAGCAGGCATTCAATAAATATTTGCTTATGTTTTGGGAATTAAACTTCAGTAGCAAAGGTGATAAAGTTGTTTCATAGAAAAGTTAAAATGTTCTCTAGCTTATCAAAGTATGAGTGACTGAAATGTATGTGTGTGTATACATGTATATATATATATGTATGTGTGTATATGTATATGTATGTATGTATATATGTACACTAAGAGTACTTAATATTAAGACGCATGAGAACCTTGACAAAAGAGATCATTCTAAGCAAAGTACAAAGACAGTAGCCATGATTCCTTGCTGAACCTTAACTATTTATGAGCAAACACTCAGGTTTGGGTAGAAGTTTGATTGTTAAAAAATTAAAAAAATAAACCTCTTTCCTTACATGTCTTAAACTAATGACAAAATATTGAACAAGATCTTTCTTCTCCCTCCCTCTCTCCCTCCCTTTCTCTCTCTCTCTCTCTCTCTCTCTCTCTCTCTCCAGCCTTATTTTGGCAGCTGCATTGAGGTTTAAGTAATTTATATCAATTAATTGTTCACTTTTAAGCAGTTAAGGGAGGCCCCTGATTTCCTCGTTAGCTGGAAATTGCAGTCAATTAATCACAAAAACACTTCAAGTAAAATCCTTCAGTCAGTATATATGCCATTCACTTTCCTAAGCCAACAGGATATATAGCTAAAGGTGATTCCTTCCACTTTCTTTCTTTCCTTCTTTCTCTTTCTTTCTTTTTCTTTTTTCTTTCTTTCTTCTTTCAATAACATTTTTCCCGATTACGTGTAAAGACAATTTAAACATTCATTTTTACAATATTTTGGATTCCAAATTTTTCTTCTTTCTTCCCTTTCCTCTTCCTAAAATGGTAAACAATTTGATACAGGCTAATATATGTGCAAACATATAAAATATATTTCCACATTAGTCATGTTGTGAAAGAAGAAACAGACCAGAAGGAAACACACACACACACACACACACACACACACACACACACATACATACATACACAAAGAGAAAATAGTTTGCTTCCATCGGCATTCAGAGTTCATCAGTTCTTTTTCTGGCTGTGGATGGCATTTTCCATCATGAGTCTTTTGGAATTGTCTTGGATTACTGTATTGCTGAAAGGAGCTAAGTCATTCTTGTTGATCATCATACAATGTTGCTGTTACTGTGTACTATGTTCTCCTGGTTCTTCTCACTTCACTTCACATGAGTTCATGTAAGTCTTCTCAGGTTTTTCTGAAACCATCCTGTTCATCATTGCTTATTGGACAATAGTATTCCATTATAATTCTTTACGACAGCTTGTTCAGCCATTCCCCAGTTGACGGGCATCCCCTCAATTTCCAACTTTTTGCCATCGCAAAGATTCCTTCCACTTTCAAGGGGAAGTACCCACAGGCATGTTGCTATTTATTTTTAAGCTACCTCCTCTCTGAATCTGAGGAAATAACCAACACCCTGCCTGGATCAGTTCAAGAAGCCTCCTTGTTTCATGAGTGGGAGAAAAGATTCTGACTCTGATATTGGGTCCTGACTAAGAGTTATGTAGCCCTTACCTAACAAAGAAAATCAATCCATCAAGTATTTCCTATGTACCTATGTACCTATGCACATGTACCTATGTACAAGTCCTGTGCCAGGTACTGGGGATACAAATACAAAGTGATACAGTGTCAATTCACAAGAAGCTTACATTCTAACAAGGGGGACAACTACACTTAAAAATATTTATAGAAAAAAGTCATACAAATAATAAAAACAAAGTATTTGTTATTAATAAAATAAATAGGTAAAATAATATAAATAATTATTAAATACAAAGTAGTTTGAGAGGGAGGACACTATTAGTTGCAGAGAATAAGAAAGACTTCAGACAGAAGATTAGGTTTATCTTGCATCTATAAGGAAGAGGGCACCCTGAGACAGAGGTAACCCTAATTCCAGGCACAGAAATCATCCCGTGCAAATATCTCAATAATTATTCATTGCCAACCTTCCCCACCCCTTCAAAAAACAATTACCATTTGAGGGCTCTGTGTGTTTTTACTCTGGTGATTTTGATTTTAAATGTGATGTGGAACCTACAATCGCGTTATATACAATAATTAATGTAACTAATAGTTATTTAAGTTCCTCAAAAGCAAGGACCTTGTAACATTATGTCTTTCTCAGTGTCCAGCTCATATTCTGTACACTATAGGCCGTTAATAAAATTTTGGTGATTGATTTATTGATGGTGGTAGTCTTCGAATAAAGAGGTGTTAGGGGAAGAAATAAGAATCACAACTATTTCCTGACGTCATGACAGACTAACAATTTAGAAATCCCCAACCATTCTGGTGTCCTGATATTAGATTAAATAGGGTAGTATTCGTAAAACAGCTAGGTATCTAACTCCAATGCAAGGACTTAGCTAAGTAGATGGTCTCCACTGTTATAAGAATGACTTGCTGTCCTTGGATAAGAAACTCTGCAGTTTTATCTAAATGGACTTCTTTCACATTTGTAAAAGTATTTGGTCCCTTTCCCTTATGTCCTCTCTTGAACAGAGAATATTTCTTATTGTGATAGTAAATC
>JAQQSK010009693.1:0-12980 GCA_028658325.1 Potorous gilbertii | reverse complement strand
GGGAAGGGAGGGATGATAGAAGAGAGGGCAGATTGGTGATAGGGGAAATTACAATGCTCTGTGTATTGGGGAGGGGGGAGGGGACAAATGGGGAGAAAATTTGGAACCCAAAATTTTGTGAAAATGAATGTAGAAAGTTAAATAAATAAATTTACCTAAATAAAAAAAATAGTAGGTAGCACACTATCTCATTCTTACCTTTACTACATTCAGAGTATTCCTGATGAGAAAGATGGAAGGCAAAAAGAAATTCAAAAGATTGACTTTGTCTTTACCATCCCTTTGATGTGTTCTCCTTGGCTAGAAATGGCAGAACTAGGATCAATGAGTAGGTGCTAGCAGAATGAAAACTTAAGCTTGAAGTAAGGTAGAAAAAAGCTACCCAACTGAGTTATAAAGTAGAATGAGCTATTTCTAGAGATAATCAGTTGATAATCACTCTACAAGCAGATATTAGATGACCCCTAAATTTTAGAGAAGATTTTTGTTTAGTCACATGTTGGACTAAATGACCTCTGGGATCCCTATAACTTCTGAGATCCTTTGAATAATATGCCATCCACCTCAAAAAGCAACTCTACCCATTTCTTTACCTTCTCCTTGTCCTGAACATTACTTGGGAATTATCTTTATGATTTGCTTAACTTGGACTCTGCAACATTTCAAAAGTAGTGTGCCAAATTCTATATTATAAATACAGAAAAAAAATTAGTAAAAAGTATTATAAATATCAGAATTGGAAAAGATCTCAGTAAGCATATTGCTCACAAGTAACCATTAAGCCTCTATGGAAAATCTAAACTATGAAAGAGCCCATTACCATGTCCAATATGGAAGAACCCACTATTTTACCTTCCTTTCCCTTATTTCCTTCCCTTGTGTCCTTCCATTCCTCCTTTTCTTTCTTTCTTTTTTTCTTCACATACAAGTTTAAATTTTCCTCTTTGCAACTTTCACTCATTGCTCCTAATTCTGCCATCTACAGTCAATCAAAACAAAGAAGATTCAGCTTTTCTATTTGGTATTTGAAAACAGCTACTATGTCCTTTCTAAGCCTACTCTTTTCCCTGACAAACCACTCTATTTCCATTAAAATATCATGAACTTTGACCCAGAGATTCTACTGCTAAAGATTTACTCCAAGAAAGTAAGTGAAAACAAGAAGTTTCCATATTCAACAAAATATTTATAGCAGTACTTTTTGTATTAACAAAGACTTGACAACAAAGTAGACGACGATCAATTGGGAAATGGATCAACAAATTATACATAACTGTAATGGAATATCACTGTGCCATAAGAAATGGTGAATGTGATAATAGAGGATCTTGTTACGACTTATATGAACTGTTGCAAAGTGAGGTCAGCAGAAACAGAAAAGAATATGAATGATGAACATAATACTGCAAAGAGTAATCACATGGTGAAATTATAAAGAACAAATTCAGCTCCAAAGAAGAGATACAAGATAATCACCTCCTCCCCCATGCTACCCCTGTCTCTTTGCAAAAGTCAGTCAACAATGAAACTACTGGAATTTGCACATAAGATCAGATTTTTTTTTAACATGCTGGGAAATTTTATTGATTGTTTTTGTTCTTACTCCTTTATTTCTTTCTCTTTAAAAAAAAATTCTTTATTATAAGGGATGGCTCCCTGGAAGAAGACAGGGAAAGGAATACAGAATGAAATGTAGTTTATACAAAAAATTTAAAAATAGTAAAATCTATATTTAAAAAAATCCTATTTCATTTACTCATTCCTTTTAAGGTACAAATCAGAGGCCCTTTGCCATCATGGATTCTCGTCTTTGGATACTTCTATAGTTTCCTAGACTGTGGCCTCCAAGACATAGGCATGCATCATACAATAGACCAGATTGCTAGCATTCCCTGGGTGAATATTCCTATTGGCCCTACCTTTTCCCTAAGGAGGCCTCTGGAAATGTTTCTCTTGACCCTGAGGGGAAGGGCAAATGACAAGAACAACCTTCACTCCCCACCCATCTCCAGGTATAGCAGTATAGCTATTGCATGTCTCTGTTCTGGGGGCTATATTTTAGTAGACACTGAATAGCTATGGAGTGTCTAGGGAAACTATGCTCCCAGATTGAACACAATATGCCAAATATGGTCTGCTGTTCCAAGGATAGTAGTAACGTTGACCATGAGCTAATTCACCTGAGTGGGACAATAAGGGCACAGAATGATCAATAGTCACATATGAATACCATTACGATCACTCCATATATTTCTTTAGTGGGAATGCCATGAGTCACTAACTCCTGGCTAAATAGAATTTTTAGTATAAATATTTTGGTCTCTTTTATCATTGATTTGCTCTATCAGCTATGCTAATACACTCCATGAATGTACCCTTCCTTCTCTGCTACTCCCTTCCCCACGAAAAAAATGTGCCTAGGCCTGTTTGATTGGTTTAGATGAATTCCCCACAGAACTAGGCATTTGGACATCTATCTTCTCCCATTCCTGCCTGGGAAAGCTTGTATACTCTTGCTTCTTTTCTCATGATCTACAGTAATAGGATCAAAAGGGCAGAAACTTGGTTCCAGCCTCCCTGATGCTTTGGCTCACCCTCATAAAAAGTTATTGGTGTCAGAGCTGCTCTAGCAATTGACTTTCCCCCACCCCTGCTTCTATAATTTCCCTTCCCCTGGCTGTACTGTACAATAAACTCTAATGAGCTCTCACATTCCCTCACCATCTATTTCCACCTCCGAGTCAAACGAGTAGAGAAAAATAACTTCCTGCAGAAAATGTGAATGACCACGAAGTTCTAAGCAACTTAATCAATTTACTTAGGGATTGTTTAGACTTTACACTTCACAGAAATAGGACTCCAATGAATACAGGGAGGTTTGGAAACATAATCTCTGCTAATGGACAATTTGAAACAGAAAGAGTGAATCTGTGGTTGAATATGCCTCTTCAATGTTTTATCCTGAAATAAGTGGTATTTTATTTGTTGATCTGGTAGAACAAATTCTAAGGGCCTTTGTAGTTGATTTCCCAGAGCATGTCCTAAGATTTTTCTGATTTTTCCTTTTATGCAATTTCAGGATTATGCTGTGAGTTTGATATTTTGATTTTTGTGAATGTCTGTATATATGTACACACAGATATTTGTATGGAGAGTAGATTAAGAACCAGCCCCACATTCAAGAATACCTGGATTTAAACCCCAGCCTCTGAGATATGTCTAGTAGTGTGACCTTAGGTAAGTCACTTAAACCTTAAGAGTTAAGAGTTCCAAGCAATTTTCCAAGACTAAGACTACAAATTGCATGGTAGTTACTAGTTCACTTTGCTAGAAAGACTTTCTTCAATAGGTTTCCCTATAGCAAAGAACTATTAACTAATCCAGACCTGACTTTTTCCATGAATGTGCGTGTATCTATGTATATATATGTGTGTCTTTGGATATGTAGAGATAAATGTATCATGTATGAATACATATACACATATGTAAATGCATACATATGTAAATTCTTACCAAAATTTGAAGCCTTAATATGTATATGCAAGTTGATACAAAATGTCCCTCATGTTTTCTGATTTATCATCCAGCTCCCCCCTATCACACCAACCAAAAGTACCATCTCCTTCAATGAGAAAAAATTAAGTGAATCTAATAAAGTTGACTTGGAAAATTCTGTAACACCCCTTTGCGATAACTAGAGATGACCTACAGTTTTATGGAACCAAGAGCAGGGAAAATGTGGGCTAGAGGCACAAACACTGTGAAACTCAAATACGCTATTTTCACTCCATCAAAGTTTAAATTTTCTCCTATTGCAAAGCTCTAGGTTTTACTGAGGATGCCTGAGATTCCTTTCTATTGCCAAAGAAAGCAAGTTTGGGCTCCTCATCTCACCTTTATGTCATCTTTCTCAGTCATAGTTTTAATTGAAATAAGTGAGGATGTCATGGCAAAAGACGTCAGGAGAAACATAAAAGTTTACTTGGATTTCATCTAAAATCATCAGTCTTGTTAATTTTACTTATCAGTGTTTATCTTTCGTTCCTCCTTTCCATTTCCTGTTTTGAGACCTCCCCTTGATTTCCTCTCACTTCCCCTCTAGAACTTGGCTAGAACTCTCCTAACTTGTCTCCCTACCTCCAGCTGACTTCCCGCTCCAGTTCATCTGACCACTGTCAGATAAATCTTAAAACACTACTTTCTCCAAGTCACTCTCCATCAACAACAATCTTCAATAGCTCCCTATAACCTTATAATATAATGGTCAAATTTCTTAGTAACCTGACACATAAGACCCTACCTTTTCCCACTGCCTCCAATTTATTTTTCCAACTTCATTTGTCTCTACTTTCCTGCTTGACTCTCTGTGATAGTCAAACACATCTCTCCAGTCCTCCAAATATGCCTTTAAGCTTTCTATTTCCTCTCCCTAAAATGCTCTCCTCTCTCTCCTTTTCACCAATACACGTTGCCCGAACTTAGCATTTCTTCTGTGATTTTTTTCCATGACTAGCTGAAAGTGATCTCTCTTTCCTCTTACCTCTTTTCAGTCTCCCTGTCCCCCTTTTTAATCTACACTTTCATTTAGTCCTATCTTACTGCCTGGTAATGACTTGCTCATAGTGGGTGCTCAAATACTTAATTAAAATGTGAAACTGCAGAAATGTAAATGGTTAAGCTGTCCCCTTTTTGCCATTTTGGGCTTATACTTTAGTTTCCTTTTCAGTGGAATTCTGTAGCTTAATTGAACTTCCAAGGTACCACACAGAGCTCTGAAAAAATGAAAATCTTTACTGTCAGAATGGCTCATGAAAAATAAATTTTGTCTGAGAACTCATAAAACAAAGTGGCAAGTAGGTGCACTTGTGTTTCTGTATGTCTGTCTATAAGCATTCTCGCAGGCTCAATAATTTTGGCAAAAAGGAAAGATGGTTTTTACAGGACATAAACCATCATTTTGTAACTTGCAATGGGAAAATGGATAGTCTTGCACAGTCTAAGTTATGCTTACATGTACATATGAATTGAGTTTATGTATATATATATATATATATATGTGTGTTTATATGATATATAGAGATCTATGCAAATGTGTATGTATATATACATGCATGTATGTGTGCATATATTTTATGCATGCATATGTGTATACATGTGTATGATTCTCTGATGAGAAGTATAGCCTTCCAAGCTTTGAAACTGTGCACAGAGACTGAATTGCTATACTTCATGAAAGTGAACCAGCTTGCCTTAAAGCAGACTGTCTATAATTCCCATTTTCATAGAAATTTATAATGCCACATGAATCCTGGTGGTGTAATAGCTACTACCGTCTTCCTTCCATTTCACACTGGAGTTGCATTTTGCTTCTTTCTTTGGGGAGAGGTAAATTTGAGAGGAGTATCCACTGTTTACAATAAAAGGCTATTATAGAATTCTTCAGGAGACCAAAAAAAAAGGGGAAAAAAGAAAACGTTATAAGCGGGGAAAGTGATGAATGCAAGAAACATGGCACCTCAGGGATCTTCACTAGGGCTTTCAGAATTGAACAGTGTCCTTGGGAAAACATAAAGTGGAGGACCCAAACAATGAGACTTCATTCTAGTTCTGGTTAATAGACTAAAGGTAGCCATGAGGGCCATGACTGGCACTAGGAGATTGTACCCGGATCCATGGACATTTATTTAAGCCTTGTGTGTCATGTCAGATATTACTTATACTGTTCTCAGTCAGATACTTTCTTGAGAATTCTGCTCTCCAGGCTGAGTTCATTGTCTGGACCAGTGGAACTAATTAGATTCCCTCCCTGTCAACTCCACTCTTAACCCTGACCCAACCATCATCTCTGTGCTGGGTTATCAGTATTTATAATATTAGTATTTTTAGTCAAGTCAAGTTAACAGACTTACTATGTACCAGACACTGTGCCAATTGCTGAGAAAATGAGGATTCCCTACCTTCAAGTTCACATACTCATAGGGGAGATAATACACAGTGTGAATTGAAGGTGATCTTCACAGGGAAGGCACCAGAATTGGGGAGGGGGCCTGGGAGAAGGCTCTTGTAGAAGGTTTGAACTGAGGCTTGAAGGAAGCCAGGAGGAAGACGTGAGGAGGATTGGCATTCCATTAATGACAGGATGAATCAGATACACTGGTCGAACAACCACTTATAAAGCTCCTCTCTATGTAAAGCACGGTTCCAGTCAAGGTGGAACATAACATGAGATAGAGGTATTGTGCCTGCCTTGGAAGACCAGAAAGCCTTGCCAGGGAGATTACAGGTATGCAAACAGCTCGAATGTAAGATACTCGGTGCTAGATGGGATATGCAAATGGTCACTGTTTTAGGAGAACAGGGAAAGTAGAAACCACTTCCAGCTGGAGAGGTCAGGGAAGTCTTAAAGGTGGGGAGGGGAAATCAGTTAAATTGGGGCATGGGTTTCCTCAATAGAAAAATGAAGGCATTGGACTAGGTGACATCTAAAGGTCTCTTTCGGCTCCAAGTGTGGGATATTTTGACTTATACCAGTAATTTCACAAGTTTCTGTAGGCAGTAGATCTTCCAGGCTATTATATAGTTCAACTATGAAGAAATAGATCCATTGCCCATCTAAGGTGAGTGTATCATGATTATAAGTTCGGGGTAGCTAGGTGATGCAGCGCATAGAGTACCAGTGCAGGAGTCAGGAGGACCTGAGTTCAAATCTCACCTCAGACACTTGACACTCACTAGCTGGGTGACCTTGGCAAGTCACTTAACCCCAATTACCTCATCCTGGGTCATCTCCAGTCATCCTGATGAATATCTGGTCACTGGATTCAGATGACTCTGGAGGAGAAGCAAGGCAGGTGACCTGCACAGCCCTCACTCACTCAAAACAAAGTCAAGTGTAAATCATGTCGTTATTTCTCTGATGGCATGGTCTTCTTCAGCAACAAAGGACGAACCCACCATGATCATAAGTTGTTAAGCATTTCTAGCTGATATCAAAGTACTTGATTTGCACCTAACTTCTACCCCAAAACCCTTAAAGTGAAATTTGTGTCATTACCAAACATTTGTGCATCAACATCAAGTGCATCTTATTTTTGACTACTTGTGGCTCATGAACCTGATGTGAGACTGGCATAAGCGAGGTTCTCAAGCATCAACAAGGTACCGGTTATTAGTTAACCCTTTACTAGCAGTCAGGAGTGCTTTCCCCAAGGCATTACTGTGACTAGGATATACCTACTGCCAGCATAATCAAGAAAAGAGCATGCTTATTCATTCCTTCAATTCAAGAGAACATTGTAAGAGCCAGCTCACACATTCAGCACCTTAAGGTTTGCAAATATGCATTAACATATATTATCTCATTGGATCCTCACAACAATCTTATGAGATAAGAATTATTATTTCCCCCATTTTACAGATAAACAAACTGAGACTGACTCTCACAAGGGTCAAACAAACTGGTAGTGGCTGAGGCAGGATTTGAACCCAGACTTTTCTGGACTGCTTGTCCACTCCTACCCTCCAAACCACTATAACAGAGGTCCAATCAAGCAAGTGTGCTGCATGGCCCCTATGTGGCCTCTGAACTGAGTCATTTGATGCTATCTTCATTGTATTTTACAATTTTTCTTTGTACCAGTCACAAAGGACACTCCTGTCTTTTCCATGTTCATGGATGGTCCAGGTCTGTGTCTTTCATTTGCTAGACTGCTTTTTAAGACATCACATTTTATGTAAAGGGGATGAAGGCCCTCAGAACTGGGTCAGACATTTGCTGGAGGTCATTAAGGGGCTACAAAATAGAGCATGCTTAATTCTACTATGCCCTGAGTTTGATCGGGCTTGTTATGTTTTGTTCACTTTTAAATTCCCTGTTTTCTCTCATGCACAGAAGACGATGGAGACTTAATTAAATTTTGCAGTTGTTCCCGAAAAATTCCAGACCTTCCAAGATGCAGGAGAAGTGCTTTCCTCAATGTCTCCTAGAGAGTTTACAGAGAAAGGTGTGCGGAGATGGCAAAGTACAGGCACTTGCTGGAAACTAGGTAAAGGGTTTGGAAGGCTATGGCTAACTGTTTAAATATGGTCAATAACAAAGTGGTTGGGATCCCTTTCAAAATTGGGAGGGATCTCAGGGGTTATCTAGTCTGAAACTCTCATTTTAAAGGCAAGTAAACTGAGACCCAGAAAGACTGAGTCTCCTACTAGAGGAGATGGAGCCAGTACAGGGAGACAAGTGAGCTAGAACCCAGGTTTCTCTCAGTCCAGCACGCTTTTCATTGTGTAAGTTCAATAAGCATAATGATGTTGCTATCAATATTCACATTAGAGCCCAATTAGCATGAATATTAATGTCAGCTAGAATTAAAAACCCTGGGGAGTCGCTGCCAACCCCGGTTTGATGCTCTGCACATCCTGTGGTAGCTAGTTGGGATGACTTTTAAAAAGTTCCCTGACTCTGGAATGTATGAAGAGAGAAAGAACTCAGAGCAGGCAATTTAGAATATGCCCTGTTGTGAAACACTTCCCTGGCCAGTGCTGGGTCTGCCAGTCCTAGGGAGCTCTACCTACCTCTCCAGAAAGGCAGGCTAGAAATATGGATTTTTGTTTTCAAGATATGGAAGACAATATCCCATTAAGGAATATTTCTTTACATTGAGTTAGAAGGCATTTATCAAAGTAAGACAGCACCAACCATCAGCCCTGGACAGAAGCCTTCTTATTAATGAAGGGGAGGGTATAATTTTTAATCTGCCTGAAATCTCTTATCAATTGATCTCACATGATTTACTGTGGGTTTTATTCTATAAGAATTATGAGCCCTGTCTGTGCCAGCAGAGACCAGGGAGTTTTATTGTGAACCATTGTTACTGACGCTACACCTCTCCATCTTGACATCATACCATACTCTGTGCAGACAATGGGCTGATTTTGTTTCATTTTATCTGGACACTCTTATCCCATCTCCATGGACTCCCACAGGGTCTGTCATGAAGTCATTCGGTGAACTGAAACTGTCACATTTAAGTAAATAGGGAATTAATACCTCAGTGAAAACATCACGAAAGAAAACAACTAGATATGTGATCTGCAAACCTAGGGAGAATGGAGATTGCGGTGGCAGAGTCCAGGAGCACCAAGAAGACCCTGGACTATTAGCATGGAATCTTAATGACTGGCAAGTGTGTACACCTAAGCTCTGCGATGTTTCCACTTAAAGTGTTACAGATTTGGTGAACAAAGGAATTTGTGTGGAATTAATAATAATAGCTAAAGCTTTAAGGTTTGCAAAGGGCTCTACAAAAACAGCTCATTTTATCCTCCCAACAACCCTGAGAGGTAAATGCTCTTATTATCCCATTTTACTGATGAGGAAACTCAAGCAAACAGAGGTTAATTGACTTACCTGCAGTCCTAAAGCTAGTGTGCATGTGTAAACAGATTTGAACTCAGGAGTTCCTGACTCCAAGTCCAATACTCTATCCACTGTGCCTCTTACCTTGTATCCCCACCCTGTAACATCATCACCTAGGATATACCACCAGGATTCCCATAATCTCTTGCCAAACTCTGCCTGTACACACACATGCCCACATACACACTGTGTCACTCTTGATCAGTATCCAGCAACCATAAATAAGGTTTTTCAAGATTTATTTGATTGAAATGAAGCTTTAATTCTAATAATGGAGTCAGAAACCTTAGAATTAATGCCAGGCTCCTCAGTGGACTCTGGTTCTGCCCATGATGGGACCCCTACCTAGAATGCTTTCTCCATACTTGGTCTATCCAATCCCCACCCATCCCTCAAAGCCCAGCTCAAGTCCCACCCTAATGGGAAGCATTTCCACATGTTTCTAACATGAATTTATCTGGCTTGTCTCTGAATTCTGCTATCACTTAGACTCAAATACAAACTCAGGTAATTGGCCATGTTTGTGTTTTGCCTGTATAATTGTTTCCTATTATGTATCTTACCTTCCCCTTTAGAATTTCCACACCATGTAAGGTAGGCCAGTGTGTTAAGTTCAGTTTGAGTCCCATGGAATTCTCAGTGAGTCTACAAGTTTTAGTAACACTTACCATGTGCCAGGTCTGTGCTAAACACTAGGAAAACAAAGAAATGAAAACATAAGAGTTGCTGATCAGAAGGAGCTTATATTCTACTTGCAAGACAATTTGCAAGCCACTATGGACACATGAAATATACACAGGGTTAAATGAAAGTGTTGGGTACAAGGTAAGTGCTTCATAAACACTCCTTGATGGAGCTAACAGTAGGACTAGGGGTAGAATGAGGTATGGAATGAATGGTAACATTTCTTTTCATTCCCCATCTCTTTTCTCAAGAGCTTTTTGTACTATCATAATCTTGATCTCTCCTTTTCTATAAGATAGATGTTAGTTAGCCCTTTCCAAGGATCCTATTTTAGAGTGGCGTAATGGAGAACATCTCCTTTACTTCAACTCCACAAGAGCAGAGTAAATGAGGGACTGCAACTTCCCAGAAAGTCTGCAGGTTCTAACTCTCAGAGGTCCAGCCATCCTGGGTGGTGATTCAGCCTCTCTTTTAACCCTTTCCCAGAACATTTCATTTAATAGGGTGGCAAGAGCTTTGCTTGATTCTATTTTCCAAAGAGAGTTTGCTTCTCCATGAAGCACCCTGAAGCAGTGAGCCAGCCCTTCTGTGAAACAGTGAGCAAAGTAGCGCGGCCCTCAAAAGGATTTGGCTTTCTTGGTGAAGAACATGGGGAGAAACACTCCGAAACTGACATTTTGTAGACATTTCTCATCTCTTGCGAGATCCAAACTCTCAAAGAGGAGAAGAGCCTTCTCCAAACTATCTGCTCTCACGTGAGGGTGTGTTATGTCATGTTATGATGTCTAGATTTGTATATACTCTAGTTATGAGCTGATAGAGCATCAGAATGCCAAGGAAAATGTCAGAAACAAGAAGCAACATGTTAGAAAAGTGCTACTCCAAAATAAAGCCCTGCTTTTATTGGAGAACAGATATGCTAAAAGCTGTTATTTGAAATATCTGTAGATACTTTGGATCTGTGAATAATTGCTATCTGCACATCTCAAATTCTTTACAGTTTTCTGTTCGACATATCTGTGTGAGGCTATAAATAGGGAAGCACTGTCGCTCACTGTATAATACAGTCTCTCTGCTTTTACAACTCATCATGAACTTCTATGTAATTTATTTTTTATTGAAGAATTCCAATTAATGGCTTCCTGGTGATTTTAAAGCCTCAAATTATCAGTCTCTGAAAACAAAGCAGAGAACATAATTATCATAAACTGAGAATTTTTCATTTTGAAGCTTATCTGTTTGTGCTAAGTATCTTGTCTGTAAGTAATTAGTGCCTTTATTTTTTTTCAGTAAAAATAATGACCATTCCATGCTACACATCCAAATTTTGTTAACTGCTGGATGTACTGTATATATTATATTTGAAAATGCACCACCTTGGACTAGTTTGAAAGTATTTCATCAAAAGATAATGGCAACAGCAAAATCCATCTGTTTGTCAGAATAAATGATGTGGCATGTATTTTAAAAACCTATTATATCTCTTTGCTTTCTTTCTAAGAATAAAAGCTGCACGAAAATATGTACATGCTATTTATTACTATGGTGCCACAAGAAAAGACCAGTTTTATCAGCCATTTATAATTTCTAACTGCTAATCAAATTGACCAACCAATCACTGAGTTGTGGAGGGCCTTTCATCTGATCATTTCAGAATGCTTGACTATAGATAAAACTGAGAGTCAATGAAATTAAGTCAATTTGGCTAAAATAACACAAGCCAAATGTTCTCCTATGTGCATGCCAGACTCAACCTGAACCATGTCGTAAAAGACTAGAACTCTCCTGATAAAATGGGCAGAGATAGATGTGATTGCCCTTAGACATATATACAAACGCTCTTCTCATCAAGGAGTTTTATGCCTAGGGAGAAAGAGCAAGGCCCTACTCTGACTTCTTTTCTTCCCCCTTCCCCCACTAAGATGGGGCCAATTCTCCTTTTAAAAACACTGTAGTGTCATTCGCATGTTCGTCTAAATGTACACTGAAGGGCAGGGACTATTTTTGCCCTTATCCACCAGAATTTAGCACAGTGCCTGATCCAAAATAAATGCTTAATGAATGTTTGCTGAGTATAAATTATCCAAACAATTTAACAAAGGGGTTTGTGGTGGGGAAGGAATGTATGTATCTTGAAACAGCAATTTCAAGGAAAAGGTGAGCAAGAAGGGACAACTGTTCAAAATACCTTTGAATCTGAAAAATATCTGAATGCATCTCTGATGTCTTCACCATACATGTTCCTTTGAACAACACAAATCAAAGTCCATTTGTGCCTATCCACAATGATTCTTTTCCATGTTTTCCCACAAGTTCACCACTGGGGGCTCCAAATGTCATTCTGGGAACTTTCTACACATACTCCTGGAACAGAGGTGGGGAACCTGTGGCCTCAAGGTCACATATGATCCTCTAGACTAACCACACTTGAGGACCTAGAGGGCCACATGTGACCTAAAGGACCAGACGTGGCCTTGAGGCCACAGGTTCCCCACCCTTGCATCTCAGGTATATGAGCCAAGTATATAAACCATCCACCAGTTCTCCTTCTCTCACTCTTGCCATGTAACATGAAAAGATAGTAAAGACTACCATCTTTTTTAATTACATATTTCTTTGATGGCATTGTTTCTTCCAGTTATACTTTGTAGTTAACTATTGTAGTCTACTCACACCAAGTAAGAAAGCAGGGAAACAAACACTGAAAACTTACTACCCGGCACCAGGCACTGGGCTAGGACTTTACAAATATTATCTCATTTTGTCCTCAAGACACCCTAGAGAGTAAGGTGTTATTTTTATTTTTATTATCATTTTACAGATGAGGAAATTGACGTGGACAGAAGATAAGTTACTTGCCCAGGGTCATCCAGCTAGTAAG
>JAQQSK010009692.1:0-12980 GCA_028658325.1 Potorous gilbertii | reverse complement strand
AAGTGCTTACTATGTATTAGATGCCAGGATATAGAGTCCAAACAGTCAGTCTCTGTTTTCAAAGATTCTAAGGAGCAAAGACTATAGAATTTATTTTTATTTCTTTTTATTTTTCTTCACTTAAGAGTAGTTTTAAATTACATGTAAAGATAGCTTTCAAGATTCACTTTTATAAGATTTTGAGTTCCAAATTTTTTCTCTCTGCCTCCCTTTTCTCCCCACTTGTCCCCAAGATGGCAAACAATCTGATATAAACAATATGTATATATATATATATATATATATATATATATATATATATATATATATATACACAATGATATTAAACATATTTCCACATTAAAATCTATAGAATTTTAAACTGAATGGGGGCCTTAGAAATTATCTAGTCAAATCCCTTCATTTTACAAGTGAGGAAACTGAGGTTTTCAAAAATCACCCATTAAGAAGCAGACTTAAAACTCAAACTCACTCCTCATCCAAATCCAGCAGTCTTTCCTGCCTGCATTATAGTACAGAGGCTAATTTAACCATGCAAGAAAAACTCAGACCACTTTTACCTGATAAACTCCTAGATCTTGGTAGTGACCTCCCTACTCTTTGTTTTCTTTCATTCCTTCATTATTACGTCATTTCTTGAATACACATATATACACAAATATATATATATATATATATATATATATATATGTATATATGTCATGTGTATATCATTCATGTGAGGAAGTATAATAGAGAACTGTGTTCAGTTGTCCTGCCTCTGGCCCTCCTGGCTGTGTGACCCTACACAAAACACTTAACCACACAACGATATAGGTAACTTTTTATGTTGGGGAAAATGGAAACTATACCTGCAGAGCAGACTATGAACTGCAGTGATAAGAATGCCCTCAATGTAATCAAGGGCAATATAAGTATATTTGCTTAATAAATTGCACATTTGCTCTAATGATGTATACAATCTACAATTTTTTTGAGGAACAGTTAAGTGACTTGCCCCAGGGTCATATATCTAGTAAGTGGCTGTGGCTGGATTTGAGCTCAGGTCCTCCTGACTCTAGAGCTGGTGCTCTGTTCTCTGAGCCACCAGGACGCCCCTAGAAATGTTTTAAGGAAAGGTTAACTTTTAGTCACATGAATAAGAAATGTTGACAAGCAGTTAATAGAATGGAAGTTTGTTTTCTGACTGCTCATAATAAGCATAGGGGATAACAAGCTGGTCTTGTACTTGGGGAAGATATGAGTTCAAATTCTGCCTCTGATATCCAATTGTTGTGGGACCCTGAAAATGTCATTTAACCAGTCACCAGTGCTAGTTACAGCACTAAGCATTGGGGATACAAAGAAAGATGAAAACAATCCCTGCTCACATTTTAACAGGGGAGACAACCAACAAATAACTGCAGATATATACAGAATAAGCCTGGAATAATTAGTAGAGAGAAGGTTCTAGCATTAAGGTTGATACCGTGTGTTCTCTTTATGAACCATGCTTAGGATTTTTATGAAATTTATTACCATTTTAATAAGCCTGCAAGTTGCAAAATTAGTGCTGATCTATATTGACATAGGAAGTTTCTGCACCTGGGAGCTCCATAGACTGATGAAATTAATGGTTGAAGGTGTGGGAATTATTACTTTTAATGTATATGTTGTTTTATGTAGCGTTGTTTAGTCATTCAGTCATGTCCAACTCTATGACCCTATTTGGGGTTTTCTTGGCAGAGATACGGGAGTGGTTTGCCACTTCTTCTCCAGTTCATTTTACAGTTGAGGAAATAGAGGCAAATAGATTAAGTGATTTGCCCAGCGTCACATGGCCAGTAAGTGTCTGTAGCTGGATTAGAACTCGGGAAGATGTCTTCCTGACTTCAGGCCTTTTACTCTAACAGCTAACTTGTTTTATATGTATGCATTAATTTCAACTATTATAGAGAAGTTTATTTTTAAATGTTCATAGATATCCTTAATTTATACATAGAAATATTGAGCTTTCATACTTTTATTCTATCTGGAAAAATCTTTATGACTAAGTCTAAATTATTAAGATTAAGTCAGCTAAGTGGCATAATGGATAGAGTGGTGGGCTAGGAGTTGCTTCTAGAGGTCCTGTCCTACTCTAAATCTGTGATCCTATAAGATTATGCCTCAGTTTACACATGTGGAAAATGAAGATGTACTTGATAGCCTCTGAGGTCCCTTCCAGCTATGTCTGATTCTGTGAAATGTAGTATATGTACTTAGACTTTTTTTATTTTAGTAATCTTTTAGGTTTTGGCATAGCCCCTTGATCTGAATCTTCCCTCACAAGTTTCCATAAGCCATTCCATGACGCTATAGGTTTGACTCTGTGGCCTCTGAAGTACTTTCTAGTTTTGAGAATGTCTGATGTCTGTATGAGTCTGAGTAATGGCTAGTAGACCAAAACTGCATTTCTGTCATGATTTTTAGACCATCCTGTAAAGTTTTCTTCGCCAAGGATCCCCTCAAGATAGTTCGGGCAAAGGGCCAATACATGTTTGATGAAAATGGGGAACAATACCTGGACTGCATCAATAATGTTGCTCATGGTGAGTGCAGAGGGATACATTTCATGGCCAGGGCAGAATTATGGGAGCTTATCTATGTTCCCGCAGATGTCAGTGGTTCCTTCAGGCACTGACTAGTGCCTCTTCTCTGGATCAAGAATTGGGAAGGGGAGACAATCACATTTTTTCTGTGCCACTTGGTTCTTCCCTTTGTTTCCCCCAGGCATTTGAAAGTGTAATGAATTTCCTGGGCTTTTTGTTTCCTAAATTTTAGTGGGACACAGTCACCCAGAAGTGATCGAGGCTGCTGTGAAACAGATGGAGTTGCTAAATACGAATTCTCGGTTCCTCCATGACAGCATTGTTGAGTATGCCAAGCGCCTTTCTGAAACTCTGCCAGAGAAACTATCTGTTTGCTATTTTGCTAATTCAGGGTATGTTTCAGGATTTGTTTGTTTTCTTTTCATCTTGTTTCTTTCCCCTTCCTGTTTTATTTCTTTCATAAATGTATCACCAGTTGTGTTTTCAGGTCCATATATTCCTGCAAGTGCCTGTAGATTATTTCCTGGAGTATGTGGTACACCTGAGAAAGTGTTCAACTACTTTCAGAACAGCCCAGGCTAACAATTTACTCATTACCATTAGGCGAACCAGCTCAGTTCAATTCAACAAGCATTTATTAAAATCTTAGTATGAACCAATCATTGTGCTAGGTACTCAGCAAAGAGAGAAATAAAACGGATCCTACCCTCAATGAGCTTGTGTTCTATTAGAGATAACCAGTTTTTTAAACTGGCACAATTTCCTGTTATCCAGTGAAGAGAAAAAGGCTAGATGTTACAGACACTTAAAGTCATCTTGGGCACTAAGTAAAAGTCATGTCAAAGACATAAATGTGTGGTGTTCATGTTGGTAAACATAACCAGTCAAAAGTCTGCCCCAAAATAATTGGCAGTACTTTGACAGTGTAGGGGTAGTCAGAGATCTGATGAAAATTCTCATCAAAACAGGAATGAGGGATTTTGCCATAAAGAGAAAAAGAAAACTACTCAACAGATTATCATTTCTATTAGATATTTCTTAAGATAGTCAATCTGGCACCTTCTATAAGCATTGAAATATAGCTTAAAGAAATTCAAGTTATTTCTATGATTTTTAAGACATTCCAGAATGAAGTGTTTATTTAACCGTAAACTTTTTTCTCTTGTAAAGAATTTCAGGACAATGCTAGGATCTAAAGGACAATTGTGAAGCATTCTTGTCTTTAAGTGAAATCTCATGAAAAAGTGGTTGACTCTCAGTCTCAAGATTCGGATGCTGATGGAGGTGCATTAATGATTTCATGAAGTCCTTCTTAACTCTGATTCTGATTCCCAGCATCTCTACCCAAGTGATGGTTCTAAGAATCTTCAAAGAGTTTGCCTTTTTTTTAAGTTTCAAGTATACCCTCTAACCGCAAAACACTGGCCCTAGTGATGGGAGATAATATTTACCTCTTCTTCCTTTGGGGTCAACTAGGTGGTGCAAAAAAAGGCTTATCTTTCTGAGTTCAAATCTTATCTCAGACACTTACCAGCTGTATGACCCAGTTTGCCTCATTTTCCTCATCTGTAAAATGAGCCAAGAAGGAATGGCCAACTACTCTAGTGTCTTTGCCAAGAAAATCTCAAATAGGGTCAAAAGAGTTGAATACAACTCAACAGTAACTTCTTTTAATGTTGTATCTTTAGATTCTGTGAAGGTGAAGCAAAGTGGGGGGCAATTTTTATTACCTCCATTTTATAAGAAAATGAAATGACTAATATTTGCCTGATACATTTGCTAAATAGCAAAGAGGAACAGAAATTGTACTTCCCACTGTTGTAACCAAGCTTAACAAAGCCCTCTTATCGTCCTAAATGTTAGCTTCACTGCTGTGGGTGGTTGAAGCTAAGGCTTAAAAGCGACCAACAGAATTTGTTTCCATGTGCCAAATAGAATTCCAATTCTAGAAAAAGAGAAGAGAGAGGAAGGAAGGAATGAAGGAAGGAAGGAAAGAAGGAGAAGGAAGGAAGAGAGAGGGAGGGAAGGAAGGAAGGAGTGAGAAGGAAGAAAGAGGGAGGCAAGGAAGGAAGGAGTGAGAAAGGGGGAAAAGAAGGAGGGAGGGAGAAGAAAGGGATGGAAGGAGTATGGAGAAGAGAGGAGGAAGGAAGAGGGAGAGAGGAAGGGAGCAAAAGAGGGAAGAAGAAAATGGCTGTTTGACAAAAACTACAGTTGAGAGACCCAGCATCTGAAATGCGTATTGTTGTGCACATTATAACTTGGAATTACAGTTCAAGCTGTTATTGCTTTTCCTAGGTGACAAGAATTAAACTAAGGTGTGAGGTTACATGGAAGACTCAATGAGGATCAAGGAATACAACCAATGCTTTGTGTGATGATGAATTAGCCACTTTTATGTAATATCCATGTTTAACATCAAGGCATACTACTGAGGCATGTTTGCATCTGACATTTTATTTTTTAATGAACTTGTTCCTTTCTTTCTACCAACAATTATGTGAATGAGGATCTCAAAAAGGACTAGATATCACCTGCCACTCTAATATGTTCTTTTCTAGATCGGAAGCCAATGATCTTGCCTTACGACTAGCTCGGCAATACAGAGATCACCAAGATGTGATCACACTTGACCAGTAAGTCTGCAATTATGCAGTTATAAATGAATACAGTTCCTTTTTCTGCACTGTTTTGAGTTGGAATAGAAGACAAAGCTACATATTAATTTAATATGTCTCAATAGACATTTAAGTATAGTTAGTGAAGGGTGGATTTAGTGTTTTTTATTTTTTCATTAATTGCGGATTTGCAAGACCACTACCACAGAGGCTATTCGAATTCCTAACGACTTTGCTTGAGAAAAGGTTAAGCTGATGATGCCAGAGAAGTAGTAGTGTTTTGCTTAAAATATTTGGACCTCCTGAACCAATTAACTAGGACATTATGCTACACATAACTTGGGGAGTAGGAGAGGGGAGCAGTATTTTTCCACTCAAACATTATTTTTTAAGTATCCAACTTTGTTTAAATTGTAAACTATTATATAGACCACTTCAAGAAAAAATTTTAAAGAAAAAATATGTATGAACATTTATGTGTGTAGGTATGAACTGAAGGAATACACATAATTATCATGTAAAATAAATATTTGCTGTTCATTTTTTTTCATTTTCTCATGCAAATGTAAGCATTCTATCCAAGTTCGTTCCCATCAATCTCAGTCTTTATCACATTTGGTGCTTTCCCTTTTCACGAGATTGTTATTTACCATCTATCCCAAGCAGCATTCTTAGAAGTCACAGTTCACATTTTGAGGAAATACTTTAACATCGTTAAATCCACAGCAGAGTAGATCCACCAGTAACATCTTAATTTTTCCACCTGATACAGAAGCATACCCTACCCTGCCTCCACCCTTAACAAAAGCCAATCAGAGGACACAATTGGCAAATTGTCTTTCAGGGATTTACTTATAACCCCCATTCTTTGTCATTTAAACATGTTTAACAACTATTAACTCCAAGTAATAACTATGTAACTCTCTCATCTGGGTCACTGTATAGAAAAGGGAGTTGAGATGAACACTGATATGCATCAGTCAACTCATCCAAATTATTAGTAAAAAAAAAAAAAAAAGCAATATTTTCAGACTTAGCATATTGAAATTAGATTATTTACCTATTGACATTTTCCATGAGATGCTATTTTTGTCATGTTTGTAGGAGAAATCTGGAAATAATTTCTTTGAAAATTACAGAAGTTACAGAATATAACCTTAACTCTTAAAAATGCCTTTAAATAGGATTTTTAAAATGGTATCTATAGTAGTGGCTATTGGCAGGGTGGGGGGAGGTGGGTCTCCTTCTGGGCAAGTAGCTCCAGTGAAGGGCACCTTTGACACTGGAGAAGATGAAGAAAATAGATCATCACCTTCCCACTCCTCTCCTTCCAGGATTGATAGACAGCTTTTTCTTGAAGTCTCCCTCCCACAGAGGCAGCTAATTTTTTGCCAGTCAATGACCTGGTTTTCTAAATGTGTCAGAGAAACTTTCACACTTTTTAAGCATTTCAAGTTATATGTGAGTGTGTGTAATAATATGTAATATTGTTTACCACATTAATACCTTATTATCTGCCCATTGCTTTCTATGTTTACATCGGTGGGGGAAAAGGGAAGACTAATTCTAATATATAAAAATTAATTTCTACATATATGATTTCAAGACTCAACAATACAAGGTAGGAAATCTCAAAACACAATGAATTATGTCCACTTTATCAAATCTAATATTTCATCAGCAAAAACACTTGCTTCTACACTGAAAATAGCTTTAAAGTCCTAAATCTTTCCCTTTTCTCTTTCATACATACATGCATGCATGCATATATTGCATACACATAGTGCTGAAGAAACTAAGAACAATTGCCAAATTGACCAGGTGAAGCAGAGTGTGCTTCCTAGAATCGGGTGCTATTTTCTTCATTTTTTTCTTGATTATGGAATATTAATTTTAACACATTAGAAGAAAACTCCCTTAAAGTTGTATGTATCACTCTTCCTTTCAGTGCCTACCATGGTCATGTTTCTTCCTTGATTGAAATCAGTCCATATAAATTTCGAAAAGGCAAAGATGTCAAGAAAGAATTTGTGCATGTAGTAAGTATATATATTAATCTCACCTGCCCTGGAAAATAGGATTGCACTTTGACCTGACATTTTCACTGAGATTAATTTCTGGGGATGGCTACTATCAACGTGTCCTTGAGTCTCTTCTTAATTTTCCTTGCCAGGGTGGACAACCTAGTTGCTGTCCTTAAGCCTGAGTTACTTTATCACAGCTTAACACAAAATGATGACAATTTTTAAAAACATTAGTGATCCTGTAAATTTCAGTCCTTAAAGATGGAGTCCCTTCTTTGTGTTCTCAAAAGAACAATAGTCTTTTCCCCATAATTTTGAGCTCTGGAAATAATGCTTTGTAGTTAAAGCATTCATCAGTTAAAATGAGCACTAACTCTTCTCTCCGTTCCTCCTCCCACCCTCTGCCTCATGGTAGACAGTATGTTACAGTGGAAAGGACAATGGCTTTAGTCAGAAGTTGTTTTGGTTTTTGAGTCATTCCAGTTGTGTCTGATTCTTCATGACTCCATTTGGGATTTTCTTAGAGAGACTGGAGTGATTTGCCATTTCCTTCTCCAGCTTTTTTTACAGATGAGGATATTGAAGCAAACAGGGTTAAGTGACTTACCCAGGGTCATACAACTAGTGTCTGAGGCCAGATTTGAACTCAGGAAAAGTGTCTTCCTAACTCCAGGCTCAGTTCCCTATCTGGGCAGCCCAGGACCACCTAGTTGCTCAAATCTTGTCTCAGATGTTCACCAGCTACACGAGCTTAGGTTCTTAAAGCCCCCTGGGATCTCAGTTTCTTCATGTATGAATCAGGGAGCCTAGGTAGCCTCTGAGGTATCTTCCAGATCTAAATTTTAGATTCCCTAGTATATATAACACAATACAGTTGGGCTAAATGACTCTTGCAGCTCTAGATCTATGATTCTATATAAATATCATGCTAAATTTTCAGTGTAGAAAACCTGTCTCCTGATGCTTTCAGGCACCAGCTCCAGATATCTACCGAGGGAAATATAGAGAGGATCACCCAGATCCAGCAGATGCTTATGCAGAAGAGGTGAAGAAAATTATTGAAGAAGCCCAGAAAAATGGGCGGAAGGTTCGTGCTTGCCATTATAAATGTAATTTAACATCTTTCATAAATTGGTTTGATAAGGGACTTGGAGCTGAGGAGCTAGCCAAATTTTATGGACCTAATTTTCATTAGATTTTTTCATGATACTGCATTTTCATTGGTACAAACTACAAAAGGTGGGCACTGAGGTTTGCTGGCAAGAAGAATGGCGAACTTGATTTGAGATTTCTCCAGTGTAAGAAACTACTGTCATGACCACTGCTTTCTCCTCCTTACATTGTGAGATCAGGCTCTGAGGGTCAAAGTACCCAGTCTCTTTCTAACCTGTCAAAAAGAGTGAGCGTGAGGACCCTCAGGATGATGGGAGGAAAGGTAGCCATTACATTAGCAAATGGCACCAAGGACTTATGTTGACTTGAGAAGGGGCCATAGTGACCCCTGGGTTCCAGGACCAAACTAGGTTTCAGATAAAGATTTTAGTGCATCCTCAGAACTGGCTCAGCCTTTGGAAAGTAGGGAAGATCTGGACTCTGTCAGATCTTCTACAGTCTGAAGGAGAAACCAATCAATGTGGACCCAACCTTTAAAGTCTAAGCAAGTCCCCAACAGTCAAAAACAGAACAGGGCGGAAAATTGTTAGTTAGCCAGTCATTTTTTACCTTAACTGAGTTCAATTTCACATCCTACATTGAACATTTACTATGAGGTTTTAAAAAGCATAGAATTTTGGGAGACTTTGACATAGTGGAATTAGGATTATGTGGATTCAGATACTAATGGTGATCTTTGATACTTGTATGACTCAGCTTTGCAAGGAATTCCATAGGCTTGCCTACTAGATCACAGAGCAATCACAGACAAAGCAATCTTGTCCTAATAGGTCATCGGTCAATCTCTAGCCTAGGTCAAGAATTCTTAACCTGGAATATGTGACCTGTGTTTTTAAAATACTTTGATAATTATTTCAATAGGATTAATTGGTTTTCTTTCACAATCCTTTTTACTTCATTATGCAAATAAAACATCCTGAAAAAGTGTCCATGGGCTTTACCAAACTGCCCAAGGGGTCTAGAACACAAAGCTTATGAACCTTTAACCTAGATATAATATATAACATTTGGGGCTTTAAAAAATATATGTATTTATTACTAACAAAGTCTTCTCATCTTCCTCCTTTTCCTTCTCTTTCTCCTTCATCTTTCTTCCCTCCTCTTCCTGCCCTCCTCCTACATGTTTTCTTCTAGATCTTGGCGCTGTATACCACCAGGAGCAAAAAATACACACAGTTGCACAAGAGGTGAAAGTTGCTTATGCTCTTGGAAGTTTCCTGCTTTTTGACTATAATGGGTCCCTTCAATTTAACATCTACCTCTTCATGCACACATTACTGATCAGCAATGTTTCCAGGAAGACTGCATTTTCCATTTCATGGCAAATGTTGGCATCACAAGATTGCCTAAGCTGTATGGGAAGCAGTCAATAAAATAAAATTGGTGCTACCACCCCTTTATAGACAGTTGGTTGACACCCTACTCAAAGGATGTGGAGCTGACAAACAAAGCCAGATATAAGATGGAAGCTTCAAGAATGTGAGAGCTACATACAGACTTTGTCCTTTGTTTTGAGAGAACTATTTTCTCTTTTCCACGTTTAGCCACTGGAAACACCCCAATTGGTGGCACACTATGTGAACACTCCTGAACTAAAGTAAAGGTTCCATATGCAAGAAAGCCATAAGCTAGGTGGTATAATAGCTCCACATAACTGAACTTGGAGCTAGGAAGACCTGAGTTCAAATCCTAACTCAGGTACTGATTGGCCATCTTTGTCTGAGCAAGTCACTGAACTTGATTTCCTCATTGATAAAATGGGGATGAAAGTATTAATACCGCTTCTTTGAGGTTCTTGTAATTGATCAAATGATCAAATTCCTATAAAAGTACTTTACAAATCTTAATATGCTCTATAATAGAGGCAGTATGGCATAGTCAATGGAGAGAGACATGGCCTTGGAACCAAGAAAATCTGGGTTCAATTCTGTTCTCTGATGATTGCTGGCTATGTGACCCTGGGCAAGTAAGTCACTTAACCCCAGTGTTCTAGACAGCTTTTAAGACTGTAAATTGCAGAAAAGGTGCCAATCTGCATTGACTATTTCTAATCTGGAAGTTTTCTCTACCAGTACAATAGCAAACCCAGTCATCATCATCGTCATCATCACTGTGTAGAAAGAAGGCAATTCAAGTTATCTTTGCTTTCGTGGATTGCCATTATTAGTGCTACATGTTCACAAAATGTGCTCAGACTCAGTGCATTGTAATTATGCCTGAGTGAAAATTAAATTTAAAAATATCTAATCACTCTTTTTTCTCCATATCTTATGGTTGATGATGCAGCCCTTTGGGACTGCGCTGAATTGGTGACCCATGCCTCACACCTTGTGCTTGATGGACTCCTAATGAGAGCTTTTCCATGGTATCACTGTATGGTTCCTTTGTCCTGTCTGCAGTGTTCTTTACTTTTCTAGCACATTCTTGAAGTTAGTTGATTTGTAAGGAAAATATTCTGGTCACAATTAGCTTGATAGACTCTTGACTTCATCTATTTTCATGTAGATTGCTGCCTTTATTGCTGAGACCATGCAGAGCTGTGGAGGCCAAATCATTCCACCAGCAGGCTACTTCCAGAAAGTGGCAGAGTAGGTACTGGGCTTGGGGCACACTGAGCAATGTAACTGTTGTTACTGACTGGAGACTGTTTTTGCCCATTTGGGTCTTCTTTGTTCTCCAATATTGTAATAATCATTTTACCTGGTGCAAATCGAGTCACAGTTCATTTAGTAAACTTACTCTGAGATACGATGTATTCCCACATTTTAACATGGAAATCCAGTAATTGTCTTGTAAAGCAATTGAGAAAACCATCCCCTCCTTTTTTTGATAGCCATGGATGTCTTTATAGGATCTCAAGAGTATCATGTCTTTTTGGTTTTTATCATGTCCCTTGACTTTTCAGACATGTCCACAAAGCTGGGGGTGTATTTATAGCGGATGAAATTCAAGTTGGTTTTGGTCGGATTGGGAAACATTTTTGGAGCTTCCAAATGTATGGTGAAGACTTTGTACCAGATATTGTTACCATGGGCAAACCAATGGGCAATGGACACCCATTGTCTTGTGTTGTGACAACCCAAGAAATTGCAGAAGCCTTCAGTGCTTCCGGAATGGAATATTTTAACACGGTAAATTTTTATTTTCAGATAAATATTTTTATGTTTCTATTATTGTTATTATTTCATATATATATATATATATATATATATATATATATATATATATATATATATATATATTTATATATGTTTAACATACACACACACACACACACACGTATATTATATAGTTTCCCCAAACATGGTAAAATGTAAAATTAGCATTCTATCAAATAAGTTTTCAATTCAATATGCATTTATTATCAGTGATTTTAAGGAAATCACTTCCTCAGTTACCTCATCTGTGAAATAAAGGAGGTTGGACTAAACTATAAAGGAGGATGGTCTCTGAGGTAGATCCCTTTCGGTTCTTTATCTAGGATGCTATGAACTTCTTAAATGTCTGGTATATGAAAGACAGTGTTCTGAGTTCCAAGGGTTCCAAGATGAAGCAAGACACACAGTTGTTGCTCTTTAGGAAGTTACAATTGAATAGATTGGAAATAATTACTCCCACCCCTCAAAGAAGAGCCTTTTGGTAGGGAGCTTGAAGAGGAGGAGAGTTCCAAAAAAAAAAACACTATTAAAAAAATCTGAACAAGGGTCTTGATCAGGCAGAGGCATAAAGAGAATCCATTTCTGGCAGGAGAAGAAAAAAAGCAGGAAGGAAGAGGCAGAGAAACAGGACAGTGCAGGGTAAAAACTTAGAGACTAAAATAGGACAGTAACATAAAAGCAAAAGAGCTATCCCCAAAATTAGCCAAACTCTGACTAGAGTAAGTTAGGTGCTGTTTGCCTTGTTAAACCACACACATAGTTGAATTTCATTTTTGGATGACATGATCCTTGTATGTGTTTCACATTACATATAAAGTCATCATTTAAAGCCTTTACATTATGAGGCACCCTCTAAAAAATAACCTAAAGATGTAAGGCTTTGGCCATAACAGTTGCTGAATTTTTGTTCTGGGAGAGTTTTGTTGCTTTAAAAGATTTATCCCCAATCACTTTTGATTTTAAGATTTGAAAAATTGGTGCTTGTAAGATAAATGAATTTGATATCACTCAAAATCACATTCAAATTTAGTGAAGTTCAAATCTCATAAAACTATTGGTGAGCAGCCAGAAGAGGATAGTTTAGCTTTAGCTATTGGCTTTACCTGAAATTGCCTCATATTAAAAGTCAATGAACTTTAAAAAAATATTCAGAGAGGGGAGGAGCCAAGATGGCAGAGTAGAAAGACACACTTATGCTAGCTCTGAAACCACAGCCTATAAAATATCTGTAAAGAAGAATTCCTAACAAATTCTGGAGTGGTGGAAGCC
Source organism: Potorous gilbertii (assembly GCA_028658325.1). NCBI lineage: Eukaryota > Metazoa > Chordata > Mammalia > Diprotodontia > Potoroidae > Potorous > Potorous gilbertii. The sequence continues at coordinate 171 of JAQQSK010009692.1, read as the reverse complement.
ACAGAACAACAGAGTGGAGAAGATTTCTGTTCCAGAAAGACCTGAAAAACCCTCAACAAAGGTCCGTTGCACACAGGACCAGAGCAGAACCCAGCCCCACCTTGGCCACGCAGCCTTGGGAGGAGCAGATCTGAGCAGGCTTCAGGGATGGAATCTCCATTGGCTGCGGGG
>JAQQSK010009691.1:0-12981 GCA_028658325.1 Potorous gilbertii | reverse complement strand
CAGCAATTCGTTGTTCATAGCCACCCTTTGGAAAGAATCACGAATGAGTTAAGAGAACCACTGGTGCCTTCACTCTGAAGTTACCTTCCATTTACTCTGTGTATATCTTGTGTATGAGGCAGCTAAGTGGCACAGTGGATAGAATCCTGGGCCTAGAGTCAGACAGACCTGAGTTCAAATGTGACCTCATTTATGGGTTGTATGACCCTGGGCAAGTCACTGTTTGCTTCAGTTTCCTCATTTGCAAAATGAGCTGGAGAAGGTAATGGCAAACTACTCTAGTATCTTTGCAAAGAAAACCACAGATAGGGTCGCAATGAGTGGGAAATGAATGAAAGTGACTGTACAATGCCATCTTATATACGTGATCTTTTTTGGACAAGTATGACTGACAGATTAGCTCCCTGATGATAAATCCTTCGGTCATGATTATTGGAAACCCCTGAAACCCCTGGTGATTTAAATGCTCATCTAATACCATAGTTGATGAAAAATTATTCTTAATTGCTAGAGAAGGATCCATGAGGTTTTGTTGTTTTTTATTTAGAGCAAAGATTCTATGTTCACTTTGTCAAAACAAGAATTCCTCCTTTACTGCTTTGCCACATTCTTTCTTTTCCCTCCCTGAGTCCGAATTTCAGGACATGCCCCAGTCCCATTTCTGTTTCTGTGTCTCTGTCTCAGTCTTTTGATCCATGTCTCATCTTTCTATCTTTGTCTCTGCTTCTCTCTGTCTGACTACTGTGTCTGCTTCTCTGTCTTGGTCTCTCTCTGTTTCTGCCTCTTTATATCTTTGTCTTTCTGTCTTTCTCTTGACTGATTAAAAAAATACTTAACATAAATTAAATAAGTAAATTCATTTAGTGAATCAACATATAATTCAATTAATTTCAACTCATAAAGTATCATAGCATTCTTTCAGTCACTCCTTAGTAAAATGTTTCTTAGGTCGTAGTGAGAATAAATAACGTAACAAACAATGAGGTCCCAACATGTTAGGTCCTTGATCAAACATCGAGTTCTGGGCCGCACACTTCACAGGTCTTGGAGAACTTGGAGATGACTCAGAAGAGAGTAAAAAAGGATGATTAAAGGTCTGAGAATGGGAAGGATTATTAGTTAATTATGTGGGGAAATGAAAGAAGGTGGGATTAAGGAGTCTATAGGAGAAGCTAAATATAGACTTTAAAATGACTTTCAATTAGGACAGTTGATGGAGGATGGATGATGACCATTTCCATTGCTATTAAAAACCAGACAAGAGGTAAAAGGCTTAGAGTTCAGCAAGACAGATTTAGATTAGAGAAGAAAGGAAAAATTTCCAGACAGTGAGATTTGCTACATATTGGAATGCTTTACAAGAGGGCTTGTGGAATTTCTTTAAAGTCCTTTAGCAATGGTATCCATTCTCCTATGCCAGAAAGATGGACTCTAGATGACCTCTCAAACTTCCTTCCACAAGGATTTTTCATACCTTACGGAGTAATAATGGTTTTCTAAGGATTTGCCTGACAATTTTATTAGTATAGGACCTCTGTCAATGCAGGCCTGCATTTTCTCTACAATTCATTTCATTTGTTCAGTCATTTCAGTCATGTCCAATTCTTTGTAAACTCATTTGAGATTTTCTTGGCAAAGATATTGAAGTGATTTGCTATTTCTTTCTTCATCTTATTTTACAAGTGGCAAACTGAGGCAAAAGAGGTCAAATGAGTTGTCCAGGATTCTACAGCTAGTAAGTGTCTGAGGCCACATTTGAGTTTAGGAAAATGAGGATTCCTGACTTTAGGCGTAACACTCTACCCACTGGGCTACATAACTTCTCCCTATGACTTATAGTCTTAGAGAATTGCCCATAGCAGTGAGAGATTAAGTAATTTATTTAGGGTCACATAGCCAGTAGGTGTCAGAAGCTGAACTTTTTTTTAGGGTCTTTCTCCCTTCAAAATCAGCTCATATTCCTCTAGGAATGCCTAAAAGTCAAAAGAACGCTTAAAACATAAAATACTTTTAAATGTATATAAATATACATACATATATACACATATACTTGTATACATTCACATGCACACACAGACACTACAGCCTGTTACCTCTATTATACACTCTCAGGAACATTTTACTTTCATTTCAGGTCTGGACAATCCAACTAACTCCCTCAAGTCCATGTCTTCCCCAGTCAGACATGTATGACTTGGTCATTTTCTCCTCTGAGAAGAGTGTGGTTATAAAAACTACCTTCTGCAGGGCAATTGACACCCAATTTGATAACTCTGGACATCTTGAACTTGCGAGATAGCCACAGAGGCTTAAACTAGATTTCTCAAGAGCAACATTTGGGAAAAAGACACAAAACAGAAAAGACAGGTGAGCCTCAAATTATATTAGTTATACATTTAATTTGGTCAATACTGACACCAGATCCAGAAAAATAGTTCCAAGGTGGTGGACTTCATAGTGGTGGGGTGGGCTTTTCTGATTTATTTCACTTATAAGACCTAAGAAAAAGGTCCTTAGAAGGTACTTTAGATAGCATGATAAGGAAGATTATACTTAAGCAGAGAGGTTTTTGGTTTTATTTGTTTCTCCCTTTTCTTTTAAACGCATAGGTAAGGATATCAGGATACTTTGAATGTCTGATTTTTGATCAATTTCCTGCTGTGAACAACAGAATTCTCAGATGTCTTAATGTGTTTAGAGGGATTAAAAAATGATTTACTTATAATCTTTATAACAGAACCTGTGTGCCAAGTGGGAGGAAGTTTTCTTTATTTAATTTCCTTTCACAGGATGTTTACCTTGCAAAAGTTCAAGGTCAAATGTTTGGCTTACCGGAAACTGCAATGACCTTAATGTCTGAATGGGCAAAGGGAGAATTATTGTTAGCTCCAGTTCTGCAGATTGTAGTGAGGTTAATAATAATAGCTGATATTTAGGTGTTACTTTAGGGTTTGCAAAGCTCATAATACAAGGAGACCCTCCTGACTTGAGAGTGATTATCAATAGTAACTGTTGCTGTTTCCCTCCCAGTCTGATGTCTTTCTTTTTCTTGACCTCATTAAAGGGGCCATGCCCTGGCGACTTCTTACACAGGCCTATTCAATGAATGGGCATTGCCTCACCCTAAGTGAGTACCCACAAAGACCTTGACCTAAAGGGCCCAAGGTCTCCCAGTGCATCCTGGGCCATCTCTAGGCAGTTACAGGATTCAGATGGCTCTGGAGGAGAAGTGAGGCTGGTGACCTGCACAGCCCTCCCTCACTCAAAACAAAGTCAAGGGCAAGTCATGCCATCCTTTCTCTGACTGCATGGTCTTCTTCGGCAATGAAGGACAAACACAATACAGTTGTCACATTTCATCTCAAAATCTAGTCTCTGGGGTCAGTGCTGTGTCCCCCATCTTACTGATGAGGGGAAATGAGGCTAGGAGGGATAGATGATTTACTTATAATCAGTAGTTCAGTTAATCAGCATTCATTAAGCATTTACTATATGCCAGAATACATGAGAATACAAATAAAGGCAGATAGAAAACCTATCCTTGCATACAAGGAACATCAGTTCTATTAGGGGAAAACAACATAGAAGAGGGAAGAGGGGAGGGATGGGAAAATGTACCTGCCTTGCTGTTGTTGAGTCATTTCAGTCATGCCCAAATCTTCTTGAATCCTTTTAGGGTTTTCTTGGCAAAGATACTGGAATGGTTTGCCTTTCCTTTCTCCAGCTCATTTTACATATGAGGAAACCGAGTCAAACGGGATTAAGTGACTTGTCCAAGGTCACAAGCTAGTAAGTATCTGGGGTCAGATTTGAACTCAGGAAGATGAGTCTTACTGACTCCAAGTCCAGCACTCTATCCACTATACCAACTCACTGTCTACCTGCCTTAAGGGCATGGTAAAAAAAAAAGCCATGTGGATATGTCAGCAGTGCAGACTGAAGAAGGATGAAGACGCCTTTGGCTTGGGATGCCTATTTAATTTGGAGGTTCTGGGAGGAATGGCCAATCAGAAGGTGAGGCCATATTGGCAGAGGGTAGTTACATTGGGAGAAGTAGCTGAGGCATGGAGGGAGCTTTCAGGCTTCTATGGCATTATAGAGAAAGTCATGTGGAGATTAACTCAGAAGTATAACCCAGAGAGGAATGAAAGCCCATAGCTAGTTCATATTAGAAGTAGGAATTGAACTCTGTGTATGTCCTGGTTCCAAATTCCACAGTTGCCCCCATTCTACTATGCTTTTTTACCTGAGTTATAATACTTTAGTTACTGGTGCATTTTATTTTGGTTCATTTCTCTACCAAACCTCTCTGATCCCTCACTCTGACGTCACTTTCATCCATACTCAGCTTTGACCCCATGGCTAAGCATTTTAATATTTTACCAGACACCAGAATTCCTTGTCCTTCTGATCATTTATTGCCTATGATGTGTAAATCTTTATCCCTCAGTAGCCAACACTGTGCATGTGCACCATACCTTCAATTTTGTTTTTGTTTTGGTATAGGCAAAAATCATGAAATGAAGATTTCAAGTAGAGCTCGTGCTGGTGCTGTCCGGTACTTTTATTATGCCTTTATTGAATTCTTATTCATTTTCATAGCAATTACTCTACAGTGGGCAGCTACCTGGCATGGTGGATAGACTGCCAGTTCTGGAATCAGGAAGACCTGAGTTCAGATCTGGTTTCAGACACTTATTAGCTATGTGATCCCACAATCACTTAAGCCTCTTTAAGGCCTTAGCCTGAAAGGCCAAGGTCTCCCATTGCAACTTGCGTCATCTCCAGTCATCTTGATGAATGGTCACTGGATTCAGATGGCTGTGGAAGAGAAGTGAGGCTGCTGACCTGCACAGCCCTCCCTCAAAACAAAGTCAAGTGCAAGTCATGTCATCATTTCTCTGATGTCAAAAATGAAGGATGAACACAACCCTTTGTCCCAGTTTCCTTATTTGTAAAATGAGCTGGAGAAGAAAATGGCAAACCATTTTAATATCTTTGCAAAGAAAACCACAAATTGGGTCATGAAAGTTGGACACGATTGAATTGACTGAATAACAACTCTACTGGGTGGTACAGTGCTAAATCTGGGGTTCAAATTCAGCCTCAGACATTCTGTGACCCTGGGCAAATCACTTAACCTCTGACTACCTCAGTTTTCTAATTTATAAAATAGGAATAGTAATTGCACCTATGTCCTGGAGTTGTGAGAAAAAAAGATTGTATTTATAATTCATTTTGCAGTTCTGAGGATTATATAAATATTAGCTTTTATTATTGCTAAACCTCATCTTTTTCTTATGTCTTTTTCTTATCCTATGGAATGCCATTTCACATTACACATTTATAGTAGGAAATTACCTTCTAATTTATGGGAAAGACTCAGATCATCCAATGTATGGTCCCTATACTTTTTTATTGTTAAAAATTCTCAGCATCACCAGTCTAGTCTGTCATACGTCTACTTGGTTATGGAAGAAAAGGTGTCCTTACTGGAAGCTAATCACTCCTCCTGTGCCCTGGAACCTTCATTCTTTCTCCTCCAGGACCAGCTGATAGGCTCTCTCAGTCTGTCTTTGTCTAAGATCTCCTTCCATATGTTTATAAATATGCTGTTCTCCTTACCAAATATTTGATGAAAAGAGTTTTCTTTTGGCCTTTATCCCAGTTTACTATGGTAGAATGATAATATGGGAAAGGACTGAATTTCGAGTCAGAAATCCTGGGTTCAAATTTTGACTATGCTATTAGACAAATTCCAAGCTTCAGTGTCCTTATCTATAAATTGGTGGGAAGAGGGTTTGGACCATGTAAAAACAATTTTCTTGTCCTCCTCTCCATTTATTTTCCCATCTTTCTCCTTCCCCTCATGGATAAAATTCTTGGAAAAACTGTCTGTATACGATGACTCCCTTTCTTCCCAACCCCTTGCTCTTGGATTCCTGTTCACCTCATTCTACTGAAGTTCCTCTTGCACCTTGCTAAATTGCCTACAGCTCTGATTGTTTTTTTCAGTTCTCCTTCTTTTATGCTGCAGCTTTTGACTTTTGACACTTCTGACTACTTCCCACTTCCTGAAAACCTTTCCTTTCTGGTCTTCTTTTTATTATTCCTGTTATTCCTTATCTTTCTTCTTAGATGGCTCCCCATCTTCCCCTCACTGCCTTAAGGAAGGTGTTTCTCATTAGTCTATTCTTAGAACTCTTTTTCTTTTCATGAACATTATCTGCCTTGGTAATCTCATTTAATTTCATGATCTGAACTACCACCTTTATGCACATGACTTCAAGGTCCCTATCACTTATCCTGAACTCTCTTTGCTTTACATAAAAGAGGTTTATTTCTAGATGTCCTAATATCATCTGAAGACCAGATCTTGCTTTCTCCCTAAACTTGCCTCTTCTGAGTTCACCATTTCTGTTTGTGACAACTACATCTCTCATGTTCATAATTTTTGGAATTAATTTTGCTCCTTTCCTTTTCTCAACTATCAATGTGAATGACACAAATTTGGAAGAGCTGGATAACATATTGAAAGTTATAATCAAGATCCAACTTTGGGCCCAATTGAATAAAGTGACATTTAGTGGGAATAAATGCAAAGTGTTACAATTTGGTTAAAAATCAATTCCATATGTACAAGATAGATGAGGAACCATTAGATCTCTGCTCATCTGTAAAACAAAAAGACTTGGGGATAGTAGATTACAAACTTAATATGCATTCACAATGTGATATGCTAGCTATCATTATACATGTAGCCAAACATGTTAATGTGAACTTAAGCTGCATTTTAAAAAGAAATAGAATCTAAAATAAGGGTGATATTAGTCCTACCATATTTTGCTCTAGTCAGACCGTATATAGAATACTATGAAAAGCTCTGAGCATCACAGTGTTAGAACTGCTAAACTAGAGAGTATTCAGGGGAGGCCCACCAAGATGAAGCCACAGGATGATTGGTTGAAGATAATGTGGAAGTTTTATAAAGAGATGCAAAGACTTAAGGAAAACATGATCACTGTCTTCAAGTATTTGAGGGGTTATTTTATAATATACTACATGATAGTTGCCTGTGTTTATGTCTTGCTGTCACCCTATAATATTCCCTCCATCATCCAGGTCTCTCCATCACAGAAGCTCTATGACAGCACAGACTATGTTGTATCTAAATAGGTGAATTTTCACAACACTGGAAAAGGAAGAATACCTCAATTTTCAGAAAAATTTTGAGATTCTATAGTGTGAAAAATTGTGGCTTAGTGAGACTGACCCTGGTTTCTGGTACAATACATGTGCAAGAAGTATTACACTTTATCATCATGAAGACAGAATTAGTAGTAGTGGGTTGAAGATACAGAGAGGTATATTTAGTCTGCATATAAGGAAAAGCTTCTCAACAATTAGGGTTTTCCCAAAGTGGAATGGGTTATCTCAGGAGGTAATGGGCTATTTACCACTAGAAGTCTTCAAGGAAAGGCTAGAGGGTCACTTGGGGATATGATAATGGGGATTCTTGCTCATATGTAAGTTGAAAATAGATTCACTATTAGCTAATTTGATTTTTAAAATTAATGTTAAATTACTAGTCTCAAAAAAAAGAATTGATAAAAAAGAAATAAAGGAAATTTTATTAAAATTATTTTCTTTTTATATGTCATCAAAATTGATAACTTGAATGAATATCTTTTGAGAAAAAATAGATTAATAGAACAAGAAATAAATGATTTCTTGTTCACGTATAGCTTAATCTCAGAAAAAGAAATTGAATAAATTGCAAATGAACTCTCATAGAAAGAAATCTGTATGACTCTCTTACTTCCATTGACCCAGTTCACTTATGATTAGAGTATTGGCTTTTACTCTGTTGCTTCTAGGTATAAGAGTTCTGACCATTCATGAGTACAGAAGACTAATATTGAATTTATTTTTTATCTTTTGGTAGTATGTGATGGACTAAATGTGCTGAGATGAGGCATACATGGAAAATTCTATTCATGGGTTGGAGAGTTGGGGATTCCAGCCCTGCATTAGAAGAAGTCACTGTTTCCTTTGTGTCCCCTGTGAATGTATAGTAGTATATTTAGGCTACCACCAGTGGGACACAAGGAATGGTTACTTGCCAGTCTTTGCACAAAATAATATTAAATCACTCAGATTCAGTCTCTAACAGAATGAAAGGATGTGATTAGAAAGAGGTGCCTCATAAACTTTTGAAAAAGGTAGGGAGTCTTTTTTTGTATATTTTTTTCCTCATTGCTCAAAGCACCTCAGTGAACACAAAAGGTTAAAAATACATCTACCCACTTTTCCTTTTAGTTTTCACCTCTTGGGGTTTTCAATGGAGGCTTATTTTTGAAGATAGGAACTGCCAATGACTAGGGTTGTTCTATTACTTCATGCCTTGCATGTACTACATGGGTATATATATTTATATGCATATATTATAAATATACATACATACATAAATACATGCATATGCATAATAGCTCTGTATCAGGGAATTCTTAATGGGGGGCCCATGAACTCATTTTTAAGAATGCTTTTATAACTGCACTTCCACGTAACTGATTTCCTTGTAATTCTATGCATTTTATTTTCGGCATTTAAAATATTATTTTAAGAAGAAATTCATTGAGTTCATCAGACTGCCCAGGAGTCCATGAACAAAAAAGCAAAACAAAACTGAGAACTCCTGCTCTATATCTCCTTTGTTTCCAGTTTTTTGCTGCCTTTAAAATGCTGATATGAATATTTGGTATATGTGAGAAGTTTTGGTCTTTGGTCTTCAGGGTATATTCTTTGCAATGGGATCTATGGGTCAAAAGAATATGAATATTTCAAATTAGAAAAATGTGATTGCATTTATGACTGAAATCTCCAATATTTCTGGAATCTAAAGCAAGGCCATATACAACCCCCAAAAAAGCTATGGGAGTTGTAAATATATAAAAATAAGCTATAGTAAAATACTGACTATAAGGATTTGTATGACATTTTAAAGTTTGCAGAGCACTTTAGAAATATCTCACTTGATCCTCACAATTAATATTACAGATGAGGAAACTGAGGCAGACAGAGATTAAGAGACTTGATAGGGTCACATAGCTAGTAACTGTTTGAGGCAAATAGGAACACATTACTTCCTTACTCTAGGACTCAGTGCCATTGTGCCACCCATCTTCCTAATATATAAATACCTAGAAATATGGAAAAGTAGGGGAGGAGTAGTAGAAGTAGGAGGAGGAGATTTTTACAGTTACTGACTGGATACTATTTGATGAGTATAGGAAATGGAGTGATACTGAAGTTTTATATTTGAAAATTCAATATTTACTTGATAAAAACATACTTCGGTTATTCACAACCTTTACACCTCCTTTCTGCTGTTGATGGCTACAGATCAGTTTTAAGTGGGTGAATTATCCATTTAATTTTTGAGAATCACTGTTATATTCAAGGTTACTATGGTTGTAGAGGTGTTTACATATTTCTCCAGGTCATTCATTCTGAATAATTATTGCCCTGGGCATCTATATGAGAAAATGCTGTACTGGAATTCTCAAGGAGTCTGTAACATACACTAGGTATGCATGCATATATATCTATATCTATATATTGATATATGTATAGTTATTTTTCAGAGTCTTTGAACGTCCACTTGAAAATAATATATAGATGCCTCACCCTTTTAGTAGACCAATCCTGGAGTTGTCAAAAAAGGGGTAGACTATCTTTGTTTGGAAGCTATGTAGAAATGACAAAACCCAGATACATTCTGAATGTTATTATGTGACCGTTTGAAAGAAATTAAAAGCCTACTCATTTTTGTTCATTGTGTGACACAATAATAAAAAACTCATGCCTCCGGTTTTCTATTCTGTGCATCTTTGGAATTGTATCTGTTTCCACCCACAGCATCATGCTCGGAAGTTTGTAGTCTGACTCAGAGGAAGCTTTCCAGCTGAGTCCTCACATGGTCTTGTTTACAGTTTCTGAGAGTAGATAATGGCTAGGGTACTGACTTCCACAAGACTCAGCACACTTCCTGGGTGTCAATGTGAATGAGATATTGTGTAATCTGCTTGGTATTCAGCTATCTGCACCAATTTTTGAAGTCCTATTTTATTTTCAGTACTTGCTTTTATAAACCAGTCAGAATATGGCTCTTTGTTTGCCTTGAAAGAAATGTGTCTCTGTTTAACTAGTACTAAGGTACTTGAATTCTAGTGCAACCAATCTTGTTTGGGAGTATAAGGTAGAGAAAGAAATATCTTAAGGGATTATTGAAAATAAAGTTGGTAATGGGTCTTTTAATCTGATTCATCAGTATTTATATTCATATTTATTTCTATATATAAAACTTTATCTATAATCCATATCTATAGTATCTATCTATTTTCATACCTCTCTCTCCCCCATATACCTATATCTATATCATCTCTCTCAATCTAATCTATATCTACTTCTGTAATCAATATTTATAGCATCTATATTTATCTATAGTACCCATATATATTTATATATTTATGTATATATATATATGTATAAATATGTATATATGTATATATTTATACATATTTATACCTCTTTCTGTCTCTATTTATTTCTCCATATCTATACCTGTATCATATCATCCACATCTTTATCTGTCACGTACATGTAATCTATGTCTATATCTATACCTTTATCATCAATGTATCTTTGACAGATATTGCAAATGGACAATGAACAGGTTCCATATTTGAGCTAGAAGTGGCTAGACTAAGTCATCCTTGACAATTTTCAAAGTTCTTTTAATGATCCTCAACTCCTCCCTGAAACAAAAGCTCATCTTTTAAGTTATGGTATTATTCCAGTTATGTCATATGGCTGCAAGTCATTGAAAATTACACTCTCCATGAATTAAAGGTGATGATCACCCAGAAGGCAGTGGAAAGATGGATGGTGGGCCTGAGAAGTCTGCAAAGCATTGAAAACAAGGAATGATGCAGAAGAAGTATAAAGAATGTCACCAAAGATATACATGACAGAATAGGAAATAGAGTGAGGGATAAGGGATGATATCCTTTTTTTTTGAGATCCTTAAAACAGAAAGAGAATGAATAAATTTATGGGGAAACATGGACAAGTGTTACATAGAATACACAGTAATGGTTGGATTATAATCTCCAACATTAGACACAATATCACCTCAAAGATCACAGATCCACTGGAATATCAGAATAATGTTAATGAAAGTCATTTCCACCTTAAGATAAATGGCAACTGTTCCACCTCTAGACTAAATTGTACTGACAATATTCTTTATAAATGGTCAGACAGTCAGGCAATAAGCAGTTATGTTCTAGGCATTTTACTAAATTCTAGGGAAACAAAGAAGGGCAAAAAACAGTCCCTGCTTTCATGGAGATCTCATTCCAGTGCTGGAGATAACATGTAAATACATACATACATACACTTTACACACACAAAATAGCAAGTACAGAGTAGTAAGACAGTCGCAGAAAAGAAGACATAAACAACAGGGGAAGCCTGTAAGACCCCCCAAAAAAGGGAAATTGAAGCTGAATTTTGAAGGAGACTAAGATGTGGAGTTTAGATAATAGCTTGGAAAAAAATCATTTATCTATCTATCTATTTTCTTTTTACATTTTGAATTCCAAATTGGTAATAGCTTTTAATGTGGTTCTTGAATTTTCTCCTGAAACTCATAGAATTGAAATCTTGAAATCTTAAAGCATGGATTACCAATGATATGGCTATGATAGTGCTGAGGTAGTCATTCGACTAAAGGGCCATATCAACAACCCAGGGAAAATGGAATATGAACAGATTTTTTTTTTTAAAGGAACCAGACTAATTCCTCTAGTGAATTTCAGAACAAACCAATGGAAGCTGTGTATGATCTGTTTCATTCATAGAGCAGAATATGAATCACTATGAAAAACGTGTTTGGAAGCATTAAAAATCCGGAAACAGATTTTCTCCTTACGACTTCTACTCCAATTAAACCACACCTTATTTTTCATCACAAGAGAATTTCCTTTTAATGTAGACATTTTTGTAGTACTATATTGAAATAGAAATTATTATTCTGAATATTTGAGAAAACATAATTATATCCATTTGTTTTATATTTATAGTTGCTACTTCTCAGCTATGAAGTCTGTGAAGTCCAACCAACATCAGTGTTATAATTCACTATTTTCTTTTCATAAAGACATTGAATCAAGAGTCCTTAACCTGGGAACTTAAAATATATTAGTAACTATGTCAATACAGTTGGTTTCTTTGTGAGCTTAAATATTTTGTTTTATATCCTTGAAAATATTATTCTAGAAGGAAGCCATAAGCTTCACCAAATTGCCAAAGGAGTCCATGACACGCAAAAAGGTCAAGAACTCCTGTACTGGTTACAATACATGAGTGTGGGAAGTAAAAAGTAGTTGCTAAGATGAAAAGACAGGAATTAAAGTGTAAGAATGGCCATAAGACTTCAGATGTGGGCTAGATATCCATTTTCTTCTCCATTAGAAGACTGAATTCTAGAAAAAAAGCAATTTGCCGTAATAAAAACAATTAAAATAACAAAAAATAATTGATTCCTTCCCCAATTTGTAATGTTCTACATTGCTTGCATTGAAGTCAGAATGAGGGGATTCCTCAAATAGAATCTGAAGAATTATCACAATAGTACTAATTAGTATTATGTAAATAATTTTTAGGTTATTTACCATCTCTCTCTCTCTCTGTGTCTCTCTCTGTGTCTCTCTCAGTCCCTCTCTCTCTCTCTCTCTCTGTCTTTCTATCTCTGTCTCTCTCTCTCTGTTTCCCTTTCTTTGGGGTGGCACAGGTGATAGATTTCCAGGCCTAGACTCAGGAAGATTCATCTTCCACAGTTTGAATGTAGCCTCAGACACTTACTAGCTATCTGACCTTGGGCAAATTAGATAACCCTGTTTGCCTCTGTTTTCTCAT
>JAQQSK010009690.1:0-12981 GCA_028658325.1 Potorous gilbertii | reverse complement strand
CAGACTTCTCTTTCTCTCTCTCTCTCTCTCTCTCTCTCTCTCTCTCTCTCTCTCTCTCTCTCTCTTTCTCTTTCTCTCTCTCTCTCTCTGAGGCAGGATCTTTGTCCACTATACCACATCGCCTCTCAATGAATTTTGTTCATTTAGGACAATTTTTTTATTTTTAAGATTTAAATAATTGGTTTTTTTAATAGACTATTTTGTAACCAAAATATTTTCAAAGCCTCCCTGTCATCTTTCTTTGTGATCCCACCTGAATGCCTTATCAAGGGTTACATTCCTTCAGAATGAAAATCAGACACAGGAATATACATTGTTGTTGCCACCTGCCAGAAGGAATGATTGAAATGAAGTAGTTTAGACACCATTACACATTAACCAAACCAAATCAAAGGCAATCTCAAGAAGCTAGTTACTTTTATTCAGCACTTTGATTTTCCTTCCATGATCTAGATTACTTTATAAACAGTAACTCTACTAAGCAACTGAGAGGCAGATAAAAAATATCCAGGACAAAAAAAAAAAAGGAGACTCCTATAGTAACTAATAAGAACACATTCCTATTTTTTGTTGGATATATACCCTTTGGCAGCAAAGTGATCCACAGATCATTTATTTGGGAGACAAGGAAAGATGCTTTCATTCTGCGTATGAACATGGATATACACACACATATCTGTTGGCAAAAGACCAAATGTCAAATTGCGTCTGCAGGAAACTTAGCAAACAGCTGGTAAAAGGGCTCTTTTTAAACTTCTCTTGTGAAGAATAATCAGTCACTTTTGGCAAGATCCATTGTGGGTGTCAGTATGTGAAATTGTCAGCTAAGTCTGGATGCCTTTTACAAAACTGAAACATATTTGTGAGAAGTTAAAATGTTTCTGCTTGCCCTGGGCATTGAAGGCCAGATGTTGGGCATCACAGACCATGTCACAGAGGGGATTCCTCCACAGTCCTTATAGAGGAGATGGGTTGTGCCTCCAACTGAGGTTTTGTAAGTCTCTGCTTCTGGTCATGTGGCTTCTATTAGAAGACCCACAATGCACCCCCCCCAAGGCAGCCCATCCCCCTTTTGGACAGTTGTCATTTTTAGGAAAGTTGTCCTCACACTGAGTCCAAAACTTCTTCTCTATGACTTCTGTCCATTAACGCCTCTCTCTTCTTCCTCTTCCATATACTAACTCTACAAATATCTGAAGAGTGCAGGCTGATCATTCCCATCTCCTCCAACCCACCCTTCTAACACTCTCTCTCAGTCCTCTCATTATTCCATCCCCTCTCTTATGGATGTACTGGAGATTTTCCTTGTCTTTTTTCAAACTATGGGCCAAGATTTGAACATTATACTCCAGCTGTGATATCATCAAGGTGGAGTACGGCCAAACCAGGAGTGTTCTAGAACCAACTCATCCTCAGCTCTCAAGAGCTGATTGTTAAATTTTCAGCATGAGCATTTGCTATTCAGAAATCAGAGCTTGACTTGTTTTTACTAATTTTCTAGGTTTAAGAAAAGTTGTCTAGGTGGGCACAGTAGATAGAGTGCCAGGCCTAGTCAGGAAGACACATTCCTCTTCCTGACTTCAAATCTGGCCTCAGAGACTTACTAGCCGTGTGACTCTGGGCAGGTCACTTAACCCTGTTTGCCTTAGTTTTCCCATCTGTATAATGAGCTGGAGAAGGAAAGGACAAACCACTCTAGTATCTTTGCCAGGGAAACTCTAAATGGGGTCACAAAGAGTCAGATATCACTGGGACAACTGAATGACAACAAAGATTTAAGAAAGCAATGCAAAAAAAATCTTAATAACTCAGATTAAACTTTAAAATATTTATTTTTCAAAGAGGTACTTGTTAAACATTTACCAGCATACCACTGAACAGAACTACTACCTCCCTCCTCTATGCCCTTCTTCATGTAACTACGAGTATAATTGCCCAATCTACAATAAAAGAGACTGAGGCAGACTCTGAGCCAACGATATTTTATTAAAGGATCCATGGTTCCCTCTAATGAAGTGGACCTCAGATCTTCCTCACAATCTGAGATGCCCCCTTCTTTCAGGGCCTTATTTTTATAAGGCTTAATACCAGATTTGGTGCCTAAACATTCCAAAGAGGCACTCTACCCACTGAACCACCTATGAACTTACCAAAAAGTCTCACAGTCATCATGTTCAGTAACTCAAGGAGGAAGACATTCAAATTTATTGTTTTAGGATTACCCAGAGTTTAACCCTGCCCTAGTTCTGCTAATTAGGGCAAATGCTTTGGAAACCTCAAAACATCAGTCTCTGACTCTGCACTCAAAAATTACAACTGGATAAATCCTACCCTAGCCTGTGTTCCCCTGACATATGATTCGACAAGCCAGATCACCTCCACGCCGTAACGGGGGCAACAGAGGAGGACTTTAATTAACAAAAATGCTATGTAAATGTGTCATTGTTGTCATTAATGTTCTCATCATTATCTTGTCATCCTATTCAGTGGAGCTCAGATGGAAAAAGTCCTGGCACTGACCACTATCCTGCTAGTATTCTTTTATATTATTGCAGAAGTAGGAAAAATGGCTGCTTTTTCGAAATGAAACAAAAGTAGTAGGATGTAAGTTCACTAAAAGCATCCTTAATACAACTACAATAGCAAAGAGGAGAAAGGATATAAGTATATACCTCATCCTTTTCCCACAAGTTTGATTTTTTCCTATTGGATCCCTATATTTTAAAAGATTTTCATTCCATGTAGCTTTGAGATTATGAGTATTTATGTGATGATCTCTAATAAAATCATTCATTTTTATTGAATTGATGTTATATCCAGGTGACCAGCTCCATCTATAATAATGTTCTGATTCCAATAATTTTATTGGTTGAATTCTCAAGGATATTTTGACATCAGTATTTGTAGCATGCATATTTATCAAGTCTATTCATGAAAGACAGAAAGTTTCTGATATACAATTTGAACTACTGGGTCACATCTTGCTGGCATCCTTTTATTATTTGTTCTTACATTTAGCACCTAGTTATTTGGTAGTACTAAATCTCTGCAGCTCATAGGGATGTGCTACACAATATTTTTTCTGTTCCCTTGTATAATCTGCGTTGATCATCAATTCCAGGCTCCTTAATGATCGCTCTTCTGTAGTGACTGGTGGTGAGAATCTGGTCCTAAATTCCCATCATAAACAATTCTGTTTTCAGAAACATATCCATATCTCTCAATCAACTGTTTCACTCTTCTTTGTCAACATATATTTGACTGAGTTCATGAGTACGTCACCTAGGGAAGGATTTTTGATGACACTTAGATTTTAGCTTTTTCATAATCTCCGCAGGTAACTACTTCTAGTTACTTAATGTACCTACCCGTTATTAGCATTTACTGCTTGGCAAAATGATGTCTATCTGTCCTCTCTAAAAGTATTTCTATACGTTTCGGACTTGATAATCATGTGCTCTGAGGATCTCTATTCATTCTCTTCCTCCTTTCGTGTAAGAATTAGTCATTATTCCATAACTGAGCTGCCTCCCAGTAATGAGCTCTGTGTTTTATTAATATTGCATGAACTTTTATTAGGATATTTTTCAAATCAGCTGTCGTTCATTTTATAGTTTGGAAGGTATACATTAAGACTGGTATTGCTTAAGTGTTCATTGCTTCCAATATCGTCTTCCTATTTATGATGAAAGAAGGTAGGAAATAAAAATTTATTAAGTGCCTACTACAGTTATCCCTTCCACATCACAGGGAATAGAGGCATGACACCCCACAGTCTGGAAAATCCACATTAAATTTTTTTACCATCCCTTCATATCAGAAAAGAAGTCTGATTTTTTTCTTTTTCTTTTATGGGGTGTTTATAGTACCTTATTGTAAAATTTGAGTTGATACTATACAATTATAGAGACATATAGATATACAATGCATTTCTGAGTTTCTATACTTTTTTCTTTGTCATCTGTTGACCTTCACATGTTGTCTGTGGCTTCCACAAAACTCCCCAATATACACATTTAATTTCTTATGCTGATCTGCAGATATACTGAAACCATGATAGGGAAAGTTGTGATGTGGAAAGAGTAACTGTATTGCTAGGTACTTTTCTAAGTACTTTACAAATATTATCTCATTTGATCCTTACAACTCTGGGAGTTAGTGGCTCTTCCTTTCCCCACTTTACAATTGAGGAAACTGAGAAATACAAGTTGATTTGCCCAGGGCAGGGTCGCACAGCTAGTAAGAAAGTATTTGAGTCTGGATTTGAACTCGTTGTCCTGCCTTTAGATCTAAAGCTCTATCCACTGTGCCATCTAGAATATACAATAACAGTGGTGATGATCATAAGTAGAGTTTTCCAAAAGCTGAGTAATGAGTAATTATAACAACCAAAGTTGGTGCTATAGAAGAGGTGAGAAGACGCACCTCCCTCCTTTCTTTGTGGTTTTGGGGGATTCTGAGTATGGAATATTGTATATACTTTCAAACATGGTAGATGTGTTGGTTTAAATTTGCTTCACTGTTCTTTTCACCTTCTTTCTTTTTTACTGTTTGTTTAAAAGGCTAGGTCCCTAGATGTGGGAGATGTGAAAATGGAGTGGTATATAACCAAAAGATATCACTAAAAAGTGAAAAAAAAAAAGAGTGAGGGTTCATCAAAAGGAAGGCTTTGTCCTTAATGACCTGCCATTTCTTTTACAGGGGTCTGTTGATACCCATGTAAGTAAAGTTAACTTATTCTGCTTTCTGTCTAGCTGTTCGACAGAAGTCTATGACTCCCATGAAAGATTCATGGCCAGCTCTCCAGTGGGAACACAAACTTGGCTCTGCCTTCATCAAAAACAAAATGAACTACACCAACAAGTTCCTGGTAATCCCAGAGTCAGGAGACTACTTTGTTTATTCACAAGTCACTTTCCGAGGCAGCACACCAGAGTGTGGTAAACTCAGTCAAAAGAATCAGTCCACCAAGCCCAATTACATAGCCCAGGTCATCACCAGAGTCACTGATAGATACCCGGAGCCAACACAGCTTTTAACAGGGACCAAGTCACTCTGCGAGATAGGCAGCACCTGGTTTACTCCAATTTATCTGGGGGCTGTTTTTTCTATGCAGGAGGGGGATAAGCTGATGGTGAATGTCAGTG
The DNA here is from genome assembly GCA_028658325.1 of Potorous gilbertii. Classification (NCBI taxonomy): domain Eukaryota; kingdom Metazoa; phylum Chordata; class Mammalia; order Diprotodontia; family Potoroidae; genus Potorous; species Potorous gilbertii. The sequence goes on along the minus strand of JAQQSK010009690.1, from coordinate 7,834 downwards.
ACATCTCTCTCGTGGATTATACCAAAGAGGACAAAACATTCTTTGGGGCTTTCCTGTTATAAGGACAAAGGAAGTTGTCACTGTGAAAGGATACTCTGTTTTCACTATTTCCAATCCCTAATTTTAATCATTTGTATGTACTTAAACCCAGAAATTTTCGTAGGTGGTGGGGAGAAGGGGAGAGAAATTCCACTAAGTTTGTAATTTAGGTGGGAAGTTCTGAGCTTGGAAAAGCACTTTACAACATACCTAGATGAGAATTCTAAGCAAGATAGGAAGAGAAAGTATCATGGAATACAGAACCTCAGAAGTAAGAGATCATGGGGCATAGAATGTCTGAGCTAAAAGTAACCTTAAAGCAGAATCTCAAGATTTGAAGAAACCTTAAAACAGAATTTTTTAGCCAGAAGGAAGTTTAAAATGCAGAATGTTAGAGGTGGAAGGAGCCTTAGATAACAAAATATTAAAATATAGAAGATCAGAGCTAGAAGGGGCTATTTTATAAATGATCTAATCTAACCCCATTGATGTTTTAGGTGGGGAAACTTAAGACCAAAGAAGGGAAATAACTCACTAGAAGTCACATGGTCAGTTAATACTGTGCAAATATGATCCCATTTGGTCCCTACAACAACCCTGGAGGGGACATGATGTTACTATTCCCATTTTATAGTTCAGGAAAAAAGGCAAACAGAGGTAAAGTGACTTGCCCAGCATCGCATACCTAGTAAGTGTTAGAGGACAGATTTGAACTCAGTTCTTCCTGACTCTTGACTCAGCACTCTATTTATTATACCACCACTTAGCTGCCTACTAACCAGAAAAACAAGAGGAAAATTCATTAAGAAAGATGGTTTGAGGTGTGCCCTCTCTATTCCCTCTATAAATCTCAGCTTCCTCATTGGTAAAGTAAATGGATTAGACTAAGAAGTTTGACATAAAGAATTAAACACTTGGTTTACTGTCAGGAAGATCCAAGTTCAAATCCCACTTCAGATATTTACTATATGACCCCAAACACTTAACCTCTCTGTGCTGGTTTACTTATCTGTATAATGAAATCTGTAAAATGTACAATAATTGGATTACAAGGTCCCTTTCAGTTCCAACTCTATGGTTTAAGATTCTAGGATTCCTTCAGTCCTAAATTATATAAACCCCTGATCTTTAAGAAAATGGTTTTCCTTGATGGTCTGCTATGGATTTATCATTAATAATTTGAGATATTTCTTTTGGCTCAGTTATATGAATCACCATGCATTTTCTCAAGGTTTGGGTTGGATGACCTTTAGCAATCACAGAATTTTCTCATTTGAACTTTGAGATCTCCTTGAAAGTGAAAAAGCAAGATAACATTCATCAGGAACTCTTCCAAACAGGGATTTTTCTCATGCCGGATGTGGAATATACCCAAAGTTGTGTTTTCCCATCATGACAGGCATGTACATCATAAGTGAATCAAGAGGTGAACATGTGCATCAAAAATCAAGCACCATATAAGAAGCCCCTTCTGAGTTCAGGAAAGGGCACTTCAATGCCAAAAACATCAACTCCCTAAATCCATACCTTCCGCCAGTTCTAAGAACTAAACAAATGACATCTAGACCTGTTACTCAAGATGGCAGCTTCTTACCTCACTCAAAGATGGTGGGAACATTAAAAATCTTCAGAAAGCTCACTGCAGAAACACCAGTGCCCACCTTATACCCACTCCAGCCAGAATTCCCATTCCAACCTAGAAGTTCATAGAAGAAGATGGACTTATACTCAGTAAATGTGTGGACAATCACCAAACCTGAAGAAAGTCAAAATGGAAGCCAGGTCTAATTTGGGGTTGGATTTAAGATGATTCCTGTTTTTGTTTGTATTTATTTTATCATCATTATAAGAGGGAACAATGTGTCATGAGGGAAGAAGGTTTATAATTGTCAACAAGGCTTCATGTTATGATTAGGAATCCCTTGAGAAAGAAAGAATTCCCCTTGAAGGAAAGATAAAGAAGAATTTAGAGCTGGAGAGAATCTTAGAAATCATTTAGTGAAATACCTTCATCTTACAGTTAGGAAAGCCAAAATGAAAAGTGGGTAAAGTATCTTACTTGAAGTAACCCAGGTAGTAAGTATCAGGGTCAGGATCTGAACCCAGATCTTTCAAGTCCAGAACCAATGCACCTTCCAATATATCACAGTGCCAGGAACGGGGAAATGCTTGCTTTTTCACGTGTCCCCTCTCACTTCCCATGCTCACCATAATATTCTTTTACTTTTGCTATGCCATGCCTCCTCTCTCATGGATGAGAGTCCCAACTGAAGGCATTTGCTAAAGTGAGCTGAGGGAGGGGTTGGCAAGACAAATATCACCCAAAGAGATTTGGTTGAAGAGGAAAATGTGAATTCAGACTCCTATTTTTGAAGCTAGTAAGGTTAATGTTCTTCTTGCTTTATAAACTTTATTCCCTCTCTGAACCCATCTTTATAAAATAATGCAGACAAATTAGATCAGGGGTTCTTCACTTGGAACACAGACCTAAGATTTTAAGGGATGCATGAACTCAGATGGGAAAAACAATGCATTTTGATTTTCACTAACCTCTACGTGAAGTTTAGCATTTCCTTCAAATATTTAAAAACATAATTCTGAGAAGTCCATAGTCTTCACCAGACTGCCAAAGAGGTCCATAATACAAAAATAAGGTTAAGAACTCCCAAGCGACTTCAACAGTTTCTTCCAACCCTAAATCCTGTGAGTTCCCGATTCTTTTACAGTATTTCTTGCTCTCTCTTAATTGAAATGATATGGAAGGTAGGCTAAGGACACCTCCTTAAGGAGGCAAAATCTTCCCAAAGTCTTATGGAGAAATCTTCATGAAAGAGATTTACAAATCAGGAGCCCATATGTACATTTGCTCTTCTACAACACATTTCACTGAATAGATCAGGCTAAGAAAAATAAATCTTGTCTGGACATGGATATTTACAATAACAGAACTGTCCTACCACACATCAGGAAACGAGGCTCTGGAAAACCCCTACAATTAACTTATTTTTGTTCCAGTTAAAAGTTTAAGTTATTTGTCAGTCTTCTCCTTCCATCTTTCATAGAAAGATGGAACCTCATGTGACTTTTTGGCATCTAACTTAGCTCAGGTATTTAAGAGTCATTCCAGATAACTCGGATCTATTTGTCAGTGTCTAAATGTGTCTGTGTCGTACATACACATGGTGGTGAGTGTTTCACAGTTTTAGTGTGGTATGGAAGACATTTTCCAGGTGATCAGAAGTTGGTTTCTTTTCTATTTGAGGAAGCAAGCACTTATTAGATATCTATTATGTGCCAAGCACTGTGCCAAAGTTCTAGAAATAAAGAGAAAGGCAAAAGTAGTCTATTCTCCAGGTGCTCACAGGATGAGACAACATAAAAACAACATTGCAAAAACAAGAAATTATACAGAATAAACTGGAGATAATCTCAGAGAGAAGGCACTAAGGTTAAGGAGGACTGACACTGGCTTCTTGTAGATTTGCAGAAAACCAGGAGGTAGAGATGAGGAAGGAGGGATTTCAATCACTGGGAACATGGAACATCTATGTCAGCAACTAACCTGCCAAAAATTATGTACTTACAAGAAGAAATCATAGGATAGGAGATTAAATCAAAGGGATATACTCAGGGCACAGATTTAGGAAGTGAATTTGACTCTGCTGCTAATGAACAGAGCTCTCTATACATCCATATATATATATATATATATATATACATATATATATATATGTATATATATATATACATATATATATATATATATATACACACATAACTACATAGATATATTCATGCAAAAATATACAAGTATAGTTACATACATTCTTATACACATATACCCATCAAACTGTATTTAGAAACTTAAGCTGCAGATGTTTCCGTTTAGACCTGTAATTTTGTATGTGTTGGCAACTAGAAGTAAAGGAAATTCTTTCCATCAAGAGATCAGTCACTCAGGGGCAGCTAAGTGGTGCACTGAATAGAGCACTGACCCTGGAGTCAGGAGGACTGAGTTCAAATTTAGCCTCACTTACTAGCTGCGTGACCCTGGGCAAAGCAAGTGACTTAATCCCAAGTGCCTAAAAAAAAAGATCAGCAACTCATGTGTATCTGCTAATTTTGGAAAGTTATCAGGAGAATGGAGAGGATAAATAACTTACTGATGGTCGTACAACCAATGCAGGTCAAAAGCAGGAGTTGACTCTTGGCCTTCCTTCCTAAAAGACTGCCTCTGTCCACTACTCCAGGCTGCCAACCCTGACTTTAGTTAAAGTTGCTTTAACTACTTGACCGTAGAGGGAATTCACTTTGTTGGTTCTGGGGATACAAAGACAAAACAAAAAAGCACTTATCCTTATCTATGGATGCCCAGGCATTATTCTACCCATTTTCAACTCCCAAGGATTCAAAATGCAGTGCAATCTATCTATATCTCCTCCCTACTCAGATTCCTAGAATATCAGAGCTAGGAGAGACCTTGAGATGTAGACTCACATAATTCTGTGATACAGAATATGAGAGCTAGAGAGGAGTCTTTAGAACATAAAATGTGTGAGTTGGAAAGAGTCTCAGGGAATCATCTTAGTCTGACATAAGCCCACCTGCAGATAAGGAAACAGAGTATGAGAACAAAAGTGATTTGACCAAAATCAGATAACTGGTTGACAGCGGAGTTGAAACTAAGATATGTGTCTCCTGACTCCTAACCTAGTGATTTTCCCACTCTACCTATGCAACTGATTAAAGTCATTGAAAATATAGCAACTCCTACTTTTTGTCACAAAATGTATAAAGATTAAGGTAGTATGTGAGATTAGAGAGTGGATAATAAACCCACACGTTTTCATTGGTTTTATGTTTTATGTTAAAACGTCACACCCAATGTAAAATGCATTTTATATATTGATGGACCTGTACCTCTCTGGTATTGTATCCATATCTTTGTGTACTACTGTACTAATGCTAATTAAAATAAATGTAATATTGTGTTTAATAGATAATGAGTTTTGAAAATGGCATTGAAGCCTATGAACTATTTCCTGTTTAATAAATGCTTTCTTCCGTCTACGGATCTGTGAAGTTTTAATGCAATGTGAGAACTGATTAGCAATGGCTATATTGAATCTCAAGACAGATTAATCATATGACACTAAAAGCTACATCAAACCAGACAAAGCAAAGGAGAGAATTAGACTAATGACCCTAATAAGAAATAATAATTAGAAATCAGCAGCTATTCATGTCTACTTTCCACTTTTACCAGGGGACAGTATATCTAAGAAGATAAAGTCAGTTTTCAAAAGAATAGACACCAACTCTCAACAACCATGTGAAAATACTCCAAATCATTAATAATCTGAGAAATGCAAATTAAAGCAACTCCAAGGCATCATGCCACATCTATCAGATTGACAAAGATGATGAAAAAGGGAAAAAAGCAGTATTTCAAGGCAAGACATTCATACACTCTTGACAAAGGTGTGACGTGGTTCAACTAACCTGGAAAGCAACTTAAAACTATCCCCGTAAGGTCACTAAACTGTTCATACTCTTTGACTCAGTGATACCACTACTAAGAATATACCCATAATGAGGTCAAGGACAGAGGGGAAAGAGCCTCATATGTACAAAAATATTTATAATAGCATTTTTTATTGTACTAAAGAAACAAATAGGGTGTTCATCAATGGAAGGACAGCTGAACAAATTGTGGCATATAGATATAGTGGATATGATATCATATAATATAATGCAATGCAATATAACGTTGCATTATAAGACTGAATCAGTATTAAAGAAACTTGGAAATACCTTATATGAAATGGTGCAGAGTGAAGTGAGCAGAAGTGAAATAGCCAAGAGAACAATTTACATGATGACTGAGATGATGTAAAGGAAAAGAGCTTTGGAAGACTTTGGAAAGTCTGATCAATGAAATGACCAACCATGACTTCAGAAGACTAAAAATTAAGCATATTAACTACATCTTGGCAGAGGGGTAATGGACTAGAGAAACATATATTTATAGATATAGCTAATGTGTAGATTTATTTTACTCAACTAGATTTATTGGTTAAAAGGGAGAACTTCTCCTGGGAAAGAAAGGGAATTAGAGAGTAGTAATGAGCTGAAATTCCAAGAAAGCCATGGACAAAGTCCAACCAAAGCTAAAAAAAATACTGTACTACCTACTATACTTAACAGGAAGTTGGACTATGGATTCCTTCTAATTTTGAGATTATGCAAGATCAAGGCTCAAAGATAGTCTCCAAGGATGTTTCAAGCCCTAAATTATTTGTTATAACCAAGGTCATACAGCTAGTGTCAAAGTGAAAACTTGAATCTGAAACTTTTAACTCCAAATCCAGCACACTTGCCACTACACCACACTGTCCTTTCTACATAAACGAAAGTCTTTCCTTCTTAATGCAAGTCATCAAGAAATCCTGTGTAGATATCCCATTTCTACCTTCCTCTATGACCATCCTCAGTCCCACCCAACTTCTCATTCTCCCATCCCCCACCAATCCTTCCCTCCAAAATTAGGGAAAGGAAACAAAATTTGAAAAATCATGCAATTTGTTTAAAATAGATGATTCCAGTATAATCATACCATGTGGCTTAGAATTTTTTTTAATTAGCTAATACAAGGACATGTAATATCCCAGAGTATATCTATTGTGAGCCAAGAATACAAGGGAAATCCTCATGATTCATTTTGTCATCTAAAATTTCCTCCTTCTTGGAATGAACTCCTGAGATCAAGGAAATGATTTCATAGCTTAATACCAGTCATCTTTCAGTTCATCAGTCAGCTAGTTTCCTAGTAACCAGTCCATGCAGTAGCCTGAACTCCCTCTTGTGTTCTTTGGCACATCCCTGTGTCCATACAATGCCTTAGCTTTCCATATCTCAGGAAAATTCTCCTACTACTATATTGGAGTTTACAAATCAGGGGTTTTCCATCTTTGTGCCATTTTCTCTGGTATTACCCAATATATGATAATCTTGTTGGACTACTCCCACCGTAGTCCAACCTAAGGCTTATCTGGTCTATTCACTGCTATATTGGGAGACCTCTTTGATACTTGTCCAACCCCACCCCATCTCCCATTCTGAGGCCATGGACTCCTGATTGGTGACAGATCATGATTAGAAGGTCCCAGGTCCACTATAATGTCTCTGGCTATCTTCCTGCCATGCCACGTCCACATCCCTCACTCCTAGGTTTCTAACCTTTATTCTAATAATAATTATCTAATAAAAAAAATCAGAGGGCGGAGCCAAGATGGCGGAGTAGAAAGACTCACATTTGCTAGCTCCGAATCCACAGCCCATAGATTTCCTGTAAAAAGAACTCCTGACAAATTCTGGAACAGTGGAAGCCGCACAGCAACACAGTGAAGGAGATTTCCGTTGCAGAGAGCCCTAAAAACCGCACCGCAAAGGTACCCTGGACAGGAGCCGAGTCCTGTCCTGCAGAGCGCTCCCCTCCCCCACCCCAGCCGCAGAGCTCTGCCCAGCCACGCGGCACTGAGAGGAGCGAACAGAGCCCAGCAGGTGTCAGGGACTTGAATCTCCGGCGGCCGCGAAGGTCCTTCCACCCACAGACGCACAGGTCAGTGAAAGAGACAGGCTGAGAGGGGAGCAGGGGATCTCCGGGACTCGGACCCCCTGGGAAGCGGCCACTACAGCAGAGGCTGAGGCAGCTCAGCCAGAGGCAGAGGCAGCTCAGCCAGAGACTCCCAGAGCAGGCAGGAGCTCCACCCCAGCTCCACTACAAAGGATCTCT
>JAQQSK010009689.1:0-12981 GCA_028658325.1 Potorous gilbertii | reverse complement strand
CTTTATATTCTATATAATATACCTCTTAACCATTTATGAGACTGTGAAGATTTGGTCTGCTATGGAAAACCATCTTTCTATTCTCTTTTTATATTTTCATTGAGGATTTTCCCAATATATACATAGACTATCCTCATAAATATTTTTTAGCAATAAGAAAGTAAATATATGGAATGGTAGTATTGGGTCAACTTTATTTTTGTAAAATAGTATTCTGTGATCTTTTCTTTTTTTTTAAGAATCTCTTCTTTAAGATTCTGAAAAATTGATCCCTAGGTGCCCTTAAAATTGTGTCACCATAAAAAGAGTTATGTTATGTTTTTCTTTAATTTCATCAATTGCTAAGACTGAATGTGCATGGTAAGAGAAGAGATAAAATGGAAAAAGATGAATCAAGAAAATTCTTTCCTTTGTAAACTAAGAGAATTCATTCCTAAGGTATCTTTTGACTACAGAGTCTATGTGATTCTATTCTTTTATTTTACAAATGAGGAAACTGAAGCCCAGAAGACTAGGTGTCTTGCCCAAAGAAACATTGACATTAAGTGACAGAATCAGGATTTAGATCGATAGAAAATATGAGCAGGTACAAATAGCTGCATTCTTAGAGGGAATACCTATCTGTGAATAAGAATAAAGCCGTTTTCTTTCCATTACACCACATGATCTCACTAGCATCTTCAACAACAAGGATTTCCTAAATATCTGCTACGAGCAAGGCACTTTTCTAAGCACCACAGTATTCTAAGGTGATTTAGATGTGGTACCTCCCCACAGAAAACTTACAGTTTACTTGCAGAGCCAACATATCCATACATCCATATACATATACACAAAAAAATACATAAGAGCTGACACACATGTAAATACGTGCATATAAATGATTTATACACACATACATGATATCACTTTGGGACTTTCAATGTTCTTTACATATATTGTCTCAGTTGTTCTTCACAGTAATTCTTTAAGGCAGATGCTATTATTATTCCTGTCTTACAGATGAGGAGACTGAGGCTCACAGATGTTAAGTAACTTGGCCAGCGTCACACAGAAAGTAAATGTTAAATCCTGCAAGGCCAGGTTTTCAACATTCAGCATTAGATGTACACTAAACACACACACAGGCAATTACAGAGGCACACACATATATGCACGCTAAAAATGCAGGTTAAAAAATGGTACCTGACTATTGAGTAGTATAGGAAACATGTTTTATCAGAATTCAGATGAATTTGGCTAAGACGGCGAAGGTTTCATGGATTTGAATGAGTCTTGAAAAAAGTCGGTAATATAAATTTTATATAGTAAATAGAAGAGTATAAAGAAAAACTTGATGGCAAGAATGAACATTAAACTTCTGGGGTTGTGGTTAACAGAGTAGATCATGTTGGTCTTAATCAAGGGCTTGTACTGGGAAGCATCAGATGAAATTAGGAACACACTATGAAGGGTAATGAATTCAGATTTTAGGAATTCTGGCTTTATCCCTACAGGCAATAGGGAACCTTTGTAAGTTTTCAAGAAGCAAAGGTGGGAATAAGAGACACAGACTATTTTTTCCCACCCATATTATCTGGATAATGATTTCAGCTGTCAACATAATTCTGCCTATGTTTGACACAGTCTTATTCTTTAGAAGAAGAAAAAACTGAGGTCACTTCCTTTGCTTGGGTATTTCCATTTCTCATGCCATCAGGAGAAAGGCATATCTCTCAGCAAGCAAATCCCCACCCTTCTCCCACCATATCTGGGTATATACGATGTCCATCATACACTTTCTGGCCCACACTCCTGTTTCCTCTGGCTCAAGCCAGACCAGGAGATGTCTGGAATGTGACAAGGTAGCATTAGCCTGCCAACTCTATTCTGTTAGCAAATTTATTTTCTTCTCTTAGACTGATGATAAAAATGTCACGGTATGATGCTTTAGCAGGCCCAAGAGCTCCCACCTACAGCTGCGGGGCTCGAGTAGAACTCGGAGCCAAGAATGCCATAAGGAGAACAGACACTGAGTCTACCAATGCTGCTCCTTCTGCACTGCTCATTCTCCTGCTAAATGATGCAATGGGACCCCCTCAGGGATTCTGAGTCTGATCATGTTTTTCTTGCTATTTTTTTCCTGCTTCCATCTTCCCTTTACTAAAGCAACCCAAACTGCTGAATTTTTCATGAAAGAGATAATATCATTGTACACAAGATAATGGCATTCAAATACATCCATCTGCTTGTTAAGCTCTGACTGCATTGATTGCAATTCTCCTGAAAGAATATTTATAAAAATGTTTTTTCTGCATTTGTGGTGTAAAATATTCACATTTTCATAAGTGAACTATAGAGAGACCCTTATACGTACCTAAGATAAGAGTGGAAAATGAACTGAGAAATTTAAAAATGGATCTTGGGATTTACCCAAGAACAATCATTTACACCATTCTACATGATGAATTAAAAAACCAGGTTAGTTTTATGACCAAATGAGTTTGTTCTCCTATAGAAACCATAGTAGAGAACTGAATTTTAGTTCTGAGAAATGAAAACTCTTATATGGTTCAATCAAAGTGGTGGGCAATTTAGAGAGCTGTTTCATTTGCTAAAATGACAAGTCACACATGCAATGGACAGTTCTAAGCTTCAGATGAAGGGGAGGAGGAAGATAGAAAGCTTCCCCAGTTAATCTTTGATAGTGAACCTATGTCCACAAATGTTATAGAGGAACCAGGAAGGAAGTATGTAGGTAGGGAGAAGCCAGTGTATCATTCCTTTTATATCCCTCTCTGACCTAGAATTTGGCCCCAGCTTTTAGAACCGTTAACCATCAAACTGTGTTAGCCAGAAGCCATTAATTAAATTTCTACTGTATTGCATGTGAAAAGTCAGAGTTTCCTGAGTTCCCAACCTAAGATACAATGATCTAACTCCAAAAAACATCCACCCCCCCCCCCACTGTCTTATATATACTACTCTTGTTCATTTATTTCACTCACTGTTCTAATTCTTGTTCTTGACTTCAGAAGTCAAATAGAAAATTAATTTTGCATATTGGAAAATGTCCAGCCATTATACCATAAGACATTGGTTTCTCTGCATTTTCTTTTTTGTCCTCTTCCACCATAATCATGTTGTGTTAACCAGACTAGATTCTTATTTGAATAATTGATAAGACATTTTCTAACTGGCATGAGATTTTTAATTGAATGTTCAATTAATTCAATTACTCCTAGCATTCCTAAATTCTAGACAAAGATATTTTTGTCTAGTATGAAAACAGAATAAGAAGTTCATTTCCATGAGTACTGTTTTCAATCCTTCAAAATAAAGAGATGACATGTTGTACTTAACCTAAGTAATCTCCCAGTAAGAAACTCCATTAGGGTCTTTAACACTCACTGACTATCACAAAGCATTATATAAATTTCTTTTTAACCATTCGAGAGAGCTTCCAAGGAGCTATTCATGTGTCTTATATCCAAGAGTTCCTCCATTAAGGTGAGATGATTTAGAAGGAAAAAATAGGAAGTATTACAGGAGCAATAATCATGCATATCTTTTTGACTGACATACAGGGCAAGGCAAGGGAGGGAAGGGAAGAGAAAGAATACATGTTTTACACATATTCACTATTAGAAGCTCTGAACTAATTGATCTGAATTTGTCTTAATCAAAACTCAAGAGCAAGAAAGAGAAAAGACCTTTGATGCCATGAATTTGTCTTGCTTGTATTTATGTGTATGCGTAATTAAAAAGAAAATTACTTTTAGCCATACCAATTTCCTTTTAGTCTTTCAAATGGAAGCAAACCTCTTTTTCTTTATAACATTTTTTAATCTTTCATGAAAGAAAAAGTGTCCAAATAACTGCCAGTGATTTAAAACATTTTTGAAGTTGATAAATATATCTTTTTACTTTCATGAATTTAAAATTTTAATGGGGGTTCTATTTAAGACTACTTTTTAGTCTAAGTTCTCCAGTTTTTCCAGGAGTAATGAAGACCATATGGAACATGAAACCCTCAATGCACAACACCATAGTTCCCATTACTGCTAATGGCAGCTCTGTACACCAACTAAGAGAAACTAAGTCCCCGGGACATTAGTTCATATATTTCTATTTAATGATTCAGCATTTTGAGCAACAGATTCTCCTGACATTGTGCTAGATTCAAATAATAACCCACTATTTAGTCCAGAAGCTTTGGTCAAGGTAGGAACTGTCAGTATACATTTCTGTTAACAGATTGAACTGTCATCGACTCTAAACTGAAGAATCTAGGTGACTGAGACTGCAGTGGCAATAAAATGTTTCCATTTTATTTTAAATGTCAATGAAAAGTATAGTAATAACAATAAGAGAGCACTGACACTATTCATTCTGATATTCATGAGGAGATTAAAAAAACCAAAGTAGAAGCCCTGTGAAGAGAATGTGTAAGGCAGGTGCCCACGCAATGGAATGCAGATAAAGAATGCATCTGCCATTATTTCCTCTTCAGCTCTGAAGCCCAATGTAGGCAATGATATAATATAAAATAATGAGGAAAACCCCATATTTTCCCCTTCACATACCATACCACATTTTAACCACTAACCAAGTCTTAGCACCCCCTCTTCATCCTGTCGTGTCTTTGCTCTCATTCATCTCCCACAACTAATTTTCTCATACTTTTCATTTCCAACCAGGATATAGTGATGTGTAATTACTTATGGCAAGCAAATTTTTTGACTTGGTTTCATTTTATAACAACTTTTCACTTTGGGAGAGCAAATAATAGAAATATGCATATAGAAATACAGGATTGATGGTGTTACCAGTCAAGAATTATCACCTGGACAAAGAATTATTTTCAGGAATGAACTTTGGGACTTCAGCCCAGCAGAAGGACTCAACCAGTATGCATAGCACATGAGGACATAAACTGTAACCAATGCCATGAAGGTTCTGAGCTAAGTTTTAAGCCTACTTCCTTAGAAATCAAAAGGGTAGGGGAACAAAATACAGCAAAGAAATATTGGAGGGTTGTATCCATGAAACAAATACTCTATTGTGAAAAAAATTCAAGTAATTAAATGGAACTAAGGTGCTTCTCATTGGCACCTAACAAATGTGGCAAAATAGTGAATGGGAGCTGAAGCAGACCGCAGGTGAGGAAAAAGCCACTTTAACCCATCAGGGTGAGTCAGAGGGATAAAAATTCTCCACGTGCTTCAGGATATACTCTCCCATATACTCTGTATCATTACTCCTGAAATTAAGTCAACAAGCACTTATTAAATACCTGCTATGTTCTAGGCACTTCGTAAAATCTTAGGGACACCAAAAGATGCAAAAATAGTCCCTGCTCTTCAGGAGTTTATAATCTAATGGAGGGAACAACATGCAAACAATGACATCTAAATAAGATATAAACAGGATAAACTGAAAGTATCTCAAGATATGCACTAGCATAAAGGGGGATTGAGAAAGGCTTTTTGCAGAAAATTAACTGAAACTTGAAGCCAGACAAATCATGAAATAGAGGTAAGGAAGCGAGAATTCTAGACATGAGAGATAGCCAGTGAAGATGATTGGAGTAAGGAGTGTCTCTCTCATAACTGGTGAGAAAGCCACGGCCCCTGCATATGCAGTACCTATAGGGGAGTAAACTAGAAGAATAGGAAGATATGAGGCAGCCAGGTTATAAAGTTCTTTGAACAACATACAAAGGATCCTGGAGATGACACAGAACTACTGAAGTTGATTGAATGGATGGGGTGACCTGTACAGAATTATGCTTCAGAAAAAACAATTTGACAGCTGAGTAGAGGCTGGACTGAATTAGAGAAAGACTTGAAGCAGGGAGAACAAGTATCAGGCTACTCCAATAGCCTAGGCATGTAGTGAGGAGAGTCAACAAGAGGGCGGAGGCAGTGTCAGAGAAGAGGGTGGCTAGGCGGAATTGTAGAGAGAGTGCAAGACCTAATTTCAAACCTGGTCTCAGACACTTACTGTGTGCCCTTGGGCAAGTCGCTTCACCCTGTTTGCCTCAGTTCCTCCTCTGTAAAATGAGTTGAAGAAGGAAATAGTAAACCATTCCAATACTTCTGCCAAGGAAACCCTGAGGTCACAAAGATTCAGAAACAACTAAAAGCAACAACATATATAAAAGATATTATGAGAGAAGGTAAAATTGATAAGACTTGGCAACACATTAAATAGGGAAAGGGAGTGGTCAAAGACTAAAGAGCAGGAGTTTCCCCCTGGATTCCAAGCCTAAGTAACTTGGAGGACAATGGTCCCTCTGACATTAGCAGGGAATTCAGAGAAAGGGTAGGGTTTTGAAGGAAAGACAGTAAACTTGGTTTTGGACATCCTGAGTTTAAAATGTTTATAGACCATCCAATTAGAGGTGTCTAACAGGTAGTTGTAGACATGAGACTAGAGATCAAGAAAGAACTTAATGGATTTGAAAATCATCTGCGAAGAGAACAATAGAATCCATGGGTGTTGATGGGATCATAAAGGGAATTTTGGAAATAGTATAAAAGGAGAAGAGAGAGGAACAACCATCAGCAAGAAGAGTCTGGACAAAAAAATCTAGCCAAGGAGACTAAAAAGGAGCAGTGAGATAGGAGGAAAACCAGAGAGAAATGTCACAAAAACCTAGAGAACAACATATGAAAGAGAATGGTGACTGACAGTGTCAAAGACTACACAGAGTCAAAAAGGATGCGGACTAAAGAAAACATTGGTAAATTTGAAGAGAGTATTTTAAGTTGAATAATGAGATTTGGAAGTCAGTAGAGAATGAAAAACAGAGTGATAAGAAAGGAAGTAAAGGTACAGAGTGCAGCCATGAAAGAGAGGATAGATACAAGGTGATGGATACCATGGATGAATGAAACAAGTTAGTGTATTTTGAGGAAAGATGTGGCTATGTTTTTATATAGGATCATTCCTTGCTTCTCAGGGCATAGATACTGAGCTGGTGGCAGCACCTGGTCTAGATTCTGACTCCCAGATTCCAGTGGCTCATTCTTTCAACTATAAGAGCTAGAGATTCCACTCACTGCACCTAGAACAGAAGGTAAGAGGAGGAAGGCAACAAACATTTATATAGTACTACTATGTTCCAAGGACACCTTGGTGGTATAAATGGAGATAGCTGGCCTGGAATTAGGAAGACCTGATTTCAAGTCCAGCCTCAGACACTTACTAGCTATGTGGTCCTGGGAAAGTAACTTTACGCTGTTTGCCTCAGTTCGCTCATATGTAAAATAAGCTTGAAAAGAAAATAGCAAACCACTCCAGTATCTTTACCCAAATGGGTTCACAAAGACTGAACTGACTGAAAAATGACTGAACATACCAGACATTATGCTAAGTCTTTTACAAATTTTATCTCATTTGATCCTTAAAATAACTCTGTGAGGTAGATATTATTATTATATGCACTTTATAGACCAGGAAACTGAGGCAACCAGAAGTAAAGTGACTTGCCCAGGGTCACTAGTGAATGTCTGAGGCTGAATTTTAATTTGGGTCTTCCTGATTCCATATTCAGCATTCTAATTACTGTCCTATTTGTTGCCTCTAGAAAAAGAAAACAAAACCACAGATAAAAGGGAAAAAGGAAACAGGGAACAGAGAAGAAAACAACAAATAGGTCAATAGTAGAACCCATTTCTGGGTTCCATTTGGCCTTATATAGAAAGAAACCTCAAGGCCCTTTCCCTTACAGAATAATTTTTAACAAGATATTTGAATAAATGATTTAACACACTCCTCCATATCTATCCTAGAAAGAACCAAAGCTGTCTCATACTCTTTGCAGACACTATTAGCTATGACTACATACCCTGTGTGAAAAAGCTCCCTTCAGATCATGCAGTTAGTTAACCAGAACCACTTACAGGATATCCATATGTGCTCCAGTTTTTCCACAGCACTTGCCTTACACATCACTACTATTTCCCCAGAAGCTATGCCCTCAGAATCCTCCACATGAAGAAATGCCAACTGTGCAATCTGATGGGGTCTCTACATGGACCAGACCTCCATTACAAATTAATATTACTACAAGGAAACATGTAAAAACTGTAACTCCTAAAGAGCACACATCAATGACTGTTAGAGGCATTGCAATAGCTGTTGGTATGGGGAAGTGAAATGTTTCAAGGATCATTAAAGACCATGATGAAACAATATTAGTTGCAAAGGGAAGCACATTCAAAAGTTAAAAACAATGAAAAGTACTTAAAAACCAATTGAGCAAAACATATTAATCATCAGAAAACATACAAAGGTCTTCGTAATGACCTTGTAGCTGAAGGGAGTATCATCCATCCCCATACAGTAAGGAAAAGGTTTCTTGAAATTTGGAGAACAGTAAAAAGATTATTAGAAAATAGCTATTCATCATTAGTCAAGAAAAAAATCGTCAAGAAAAATACAAATGCTAGAATACTAAAGTTTAGAAAAAGGCATTTTTTACTTTTATTTATGAAATTCACTTTCCATTCAAAGATATACCAAAACTATTATCATAAGAAGTCCACATGAGTCTGCAAGATCAGGGTATCATTATTCAACTATAAAACATCCACCTCAAAAATGTTTGGGGGATTGTTTGCCTCTGGGTACCTGGAAGCCTTATCCCCAGTAAGGAACTAAATGAACTTTGAGAATAACAAAATAGTTAATAATAACTAGTATTTTTATAGCACTTTAATGTTGCAAAGTGTTTTACAAATATTCTCTAACTTAGTCCTCACAACAATCCTGAAAACCAGGTACTAGTATTATCTCTATTTTAGAGATGAAGAAACTGAGGTAAACTAAGATTAAATGACTTGAAATATATTGATATGCTTAGGAAAAAAGTTGTTCCAGACTTGCAAAAATTCCCATATGGAAGAATACTACAACATAGCCATATTTTATGTCACATCACAGGTTAAGAAATCTGTCCAAAAGATGGTGATAAAGGTGCTTCAGTGGTCTAGAAACCAAATGGATTTAAATGCCAATGACAACCCTTGGTCTATAATTATAACTAAGCCTAGACTTGGAGGTTTTTGTAGGGTAACAATGAGATACAAAGTTGAAAGATAAACTGGGGCCAGGTTAGAGAGTTTTGAATGCCCAGGTAAGCATTTTGTCATTTAATGGGTGATCATGGTCTCTTAATGAAAAGAACTATCTTCTAGAACCTATTGCAATAATACAAATATCTTTTGTGACCCCTTTAGGTCTTTCTGATGACAAGTGAATGTAAGAGACATAAAGGAAGATTGTTGAGTTGTCTGGAATTCTCCCATCTGATCCCAACACAAAGATTACCTTGTTTATGCTGTGATTCCTAAGTACCTATGAAAATTGTTGACTTAGAAATTAAACTTTGAAATCCAGAAGGTATAGGGAAAAGTTAACATTGTAGGCTAATTTGAATGCACATATTTGCTTATCTTTTTATTACCCGCCAAGTACAATTACAATCTATATTCTATTCCTGCACCCCATGGGATGCTCAAAAGACTTCTAGTTGAATTACACCTTTTGGGGCAAATGTAGTCAAACTGTCTTCTATGCCATCTTTTCTCAACTCCTTCTTCCTATCTCGTTGCTTTCAACTGTTTTGTGGCCAAGTAAAGAATTTGTCTTTACAACTCTGAGGTTTACGCTGTTGTATTCTCACAGAACAGTTAAAAAGAAGCTTTCTAAAAAACTTTACTTAAAATGATATCAGAAATAGATCACATTATGAAGAATCAAGAAGTTTTTGGGGGCAGGGGATACAAAAATAAGTATAGTGATAAAGGATTATATTTTATTCTTGAAAAAAGGACAGTCTACAAATTTGAGAGTCATGAAGTCATGAAGGTTGGAAACTCAAAATTAAAGAAGAAATAATTGTCATTTTTCCATTTACCATTTCAGTAATTAATGCATCTGAGTAAGGCAACCTAACAGGATGAGTAAAGGACTGTAGTCATTGGGGATAGAATTTAAAAAATTTTAATACAGAAGAAAATAGTTGAAATGTTGCTAAATATATGGAGCTTATGTTATATATTTTCTATATATAATCACTATCAGCTAAATATTACATTTAATATATATTAATGTTTAAATTAAATTGAGAGGAAGCATAGTTGATAAAACTTGGAACTTATAGTTAGGAAATCCTGTTTTTGCGTTCTGATTGTGATATACTAGTAAAGTGACCCTGGGTCTAGTAACAACTGAGGAGTTATCAGTGCATCAGCACAGCAAAGGAGGAAAACTTCGTAAAAGGAAAATCTACCTATAGTCATGGAATCATAGGTATGGACCAAAAACTAAGTCATGACATGTTATATCCCTAATTCATACATATGAACCTTATAGAAAACACCTTGTTTGATGTCATTTTACAAGCGCAATGCTTCTCAACAAAGAATTGCTTAGGATAATATGTATCCTCATCTGGTAAAGATTTCAGTCCTAGAATGAATAAGCCCTATTTCCATTCATGACCTTACGTCCATATCCCAAGAGACATCTTCTTAATGGCTGGTAATGGCTTTAAGGGATTAGAGACCTATGCTACATTACCACTAGGTAAACTTCTTGGAATTGTATTTCAAGTCAATCAGTGAGATGATGTTTTGGGAAGGATTATCTTGGTTCTCACCAGCCTTGATCAAAAATAGAATATTCTTTAAAAAAAATTCTGTGCAAGAGACATAAACACAAAATATATCCAACCTTTAGAAAATATTTAACAACCTACTGAACAAAGCTTATGTGTGAGAAACAGGGCCAGCTTCCAGACTGCAGATGCAATATAATTCAATTAACAAATGTATCATGACTAAAATGTATATGTCATTGTGGTTAGTGCTCATAATATAAAGATGAAAAACCATATACTTTCTATCTTCAGTAAGCTTAAATTTCATCGGGGCAATTCAGTGTAAAAAGATGTGAAAAATTTGTGATTTAGTCACCATGATGAATTCAATTCAATGCAACAAACATTCATTCATGTTACACCTACTATGTGCCAAGCACTTGATGAAAAGGGCTGACTTAGAGGACAAATAAAGTCATTTCCTTGAGGCCCCACAAAGTTAACAGTACTCAACTAGGTTCACTGAATGCAAATTTTATGGGCTGGGCTTTGAGCCCTTATCTTTCTAAATCTAAATACAGCACTCTCTCCATTGTGCCATACCACCTCTCTTTTACAGAAAAGAAGGTAGAAAATCAGAAGTAGAAGGATATTGCATTGACAACTGTACAACGATTCCTGACAGTGAAATAAGATAATAAGAAGAGATAGAAGAATGAGAAATATCATCCATGAAGCCTGTAAGAGCACAACAACTTGCAACCATCTAGCAAGGGCTCCCCCACACTTCAGCAGTATGCTAATAACCATGGACCACAGGACAGGACAGCACAGTGACAAAAATAATTAATATTCCTAAAGACAACACTGAGCAAGTCTGTATCTTCATCCTCATCACGCATTACTCCCCTTCACACACTCTGTGTTCCGGCCAAAATGGCCAATCTGCGTATCCCTATAGATGACGTCCCATCTCCATCTTTGTCCCATGGCACAGCTACCTCTTGGAATCCCTAATCCCTTAGAGAATACTCTCAGATTCTGCAGTAGGCCTTTGCTGATCCCCCCTAGTCTTAATGCTATCCTCAGCAATTACTTTGTGTGCATTTCATATTTGCTTATTTATCTGTGTCTTTGGTGGTTTCCTTCAGTGGAACGTAGGTTTAAGAACAGAGTGTCATTCCCGAAACACCAAACGCCTATTGGATAATTCACACTTGATGTCCCAGAGATGTCTTAAAAACAACATATCTGAAACTGAATTCATTATATTTTCCCCTAATCCCTTCCCTCTCTTCCAAACTCCCCTATTGTTTTGAAGGAACTACTTACTATCCTTCTAGGGTCTCAAGTTTATAATCTCAACATTCTCCTGGATTCCTCATTCTCCCTCACCCTGCATATGTAGACAGTTCTCAAATATTTACTTCTACATCTCTCACATGCAACCCCTTCTCTCTGCTCAAACAACTACTACCTTAGTTCAGGTCTCCATCACATCCCACCTGGATGATTGTCAAAGGCTCCTAATTGTCACCGACTCAAGTCTCTCGTGACTACAGTCTATTTTGTACATTGTCACCAGAATAATTTTCCTTAAATAGAGATCTGTTGATAGTACTTCTCTACTAGACCCAGTGACTTCCTATTGCCTCTAAGATAAAATATAAACTATAAACACCTCTTCATCTTTTACAGCCTTACCTAATCTGGTATGGTACTATCTCCAAATTATTTATGCTTGAATAAGTTCCAATTTCATAGTTTTACTGGATAAGTCAACTTTAATTTTTCTATTTCCTATGCTGATATGTTCATATTTCAATGAATTGTGTGGGAGGACTATATGTATATGTATGTATATATACATACATATACATATATGCATGCATAAATATATATGTATGTGTGTATATCTGGAATCACTTTGTAAAAGATGTGAATTCCCCCAAAAAGATGGTTATAGATTATATTGTATATGGAATCATATTTTCAGGGTGATGAATGGTTCGATTTTTTAAAAAATACTACTGTAAAGTTTTTTGATACATTAATGAATTGCCCTGATATATTATCTATGTAAAATTAAAACTAAGTTTACAGAACACAAAATCTGACAATTTGGTTCATTCCTTAAAGAGATCAGATTTGGAGGACTATGGTTACCTTTTGGTTTCTTTCCTAGTACAATTCTTCTATGTTAACTTCCCATAATAAGGTTTCATGTGTGTAAATTTTATTTTAATCCTTAAGAAATCAAAGTATTAAGGGGTTCTTGCTTTAGTAATCCTGGATTTACTCTGTGAAGTTTGGATTCAGTCAAAAGGCTACACTTGAGGACCTGGAGGACATATGTGACTTCAAGGCCACAGGTTTTCCATCTCTGCTAT
>JAQQSK010009688.1:0-12982 GCA_028658325.1 Potorous gilbertii | reverse complement strand
GTAGCAGTATTGTACTTGCATCATAAAAAGAATTTGGTAGGACTCCTTCTTTGCCTATTTTTCCAAATAATTTATATAGTATTGGAATTAACTGTTCTTTAAATATTTGGTAGAATTCATTTGTAAATCCATCTGGAGATTTTTTTCTTAGGGAGTTCATTGATGACTTGTTCAATTTCTTTTCCGACAATGGGATTTGTAGCTCATTTTATATTCATATTTTATTATAAGGTTTTATATTTCAACACCCTCCAGACCATGGGCCCTGGTTCAAGATCCCTCCCACTCTCAACCCACCACACCATGGCCCAAGGAAGTAGCCCTGTGGAGATGTAACCTGTCAACATCTTCTGCAGTCTCTACCTCCTCAATAACCAAAGCTACTGAAGACCCAGAAAAAAAATTCTGACTAAAGTCCTTAGTACTGTCAGATGGTTCAACCTCAGAAATGAAGAGTCTGTATCAGTGGAAATGACACTTAAGCTGCATTATCATCTGCCTTGCAACTGGTCCCCAAGCACTGCTGAGCCTTTCCATCTGAATTGTAACTAAACCTTCCTAAATGTGTGGTCTCTCCTAACAGAATGGGAACTCCTTGAGCGTATGAAATGTTTTGCTTTTCTATTCATATCCCCTGTTCCTTGCATAGTACTTGGCACATAGGAAGTGCTTACATTTTTTTTATTCATTCACTGATGGGACATGATAAGATGCAGTACCCTTAGTACCACACCAGTGTAACAACCCACACAATATCCTGGTGATGGGGTCTTAATCAAATTTTTAATCTTTCTAACACACACATTATATAAATATATGCATGTTTTAAGGAATTTAGGTTAAGTCCTATATTTAAAATAATTAAATGCTTGTATAGTAATCCAAGAGAAAAAAATTATACTTTTTTAAAGGCATAAATATATACAGAGGAGAATTTGCAATTTTCTTCAAATTTGCTATTTTCTTCAAAGAGATATGCACAGTTCACAGAGAGTGTTCTCTCTCTCTCTAAGATCAAAGACTAGCATTGGAAAGAACCTCACTAACCACCTAATCCACTCTTTTCATTTGACAGATGAGGAAACTGAGGTCCAGGGAAGTTAAAGGATTTCCCGAAGGACATACAGCTAATAAAATGAGATGCAACATTTGAACCCAGGTTCTCTGTTTCCGTAACCATTGTTTCTCTCCACTGTTATTGTTCTGCCTTCCTGTTAGTAAATTGATCACTTTAAAACATTTGTCTACGCACACATCATTTCTGGTGCACTAAAATTAGGGCACTTTCATAGTGACAGAATCAAGAGGCATCTTGAAAGAGATATCTACATATCATGTTTCAGATGAGGGGAATTCAAGATGCAGCATCTTTCTAAGAAGGAAGGCTGCCAAGAGTACTGAGAGATTTACATCTAATTCACATTGTACCACTGAGAAAAATTAATATTCTTATTTCATTTCATTCTGCTAAACCACTTTGGCATACTCAGGAGCCTACTATGTAGATACATACACACATTTGTACCTGTATGTATATGCAAGAGTGATGTATCTATTTGACGAAGGGGATATAAGCAGCGTTAACGGAATTCTACAGTCTCCTGTAGGCATTGCTATTACAACATGAATTTTTATGAGTTTTCAGGGAGAAAAATATTTCTACAGAAAGGCTGATAAGACCTGACAGCCCCAAGTAAGTGAAATACATATACCCTCAGGCACTCCTCTGCTCAAATCTTTACTTCGGAAGTGTTAAGGCCACAATTCAGCTTGTGAGACACCCTGTTCTCTTTGGGTCTCCAGGGTTCAAGAGCATGAACTTAAAAGAAAAAAACTCAAAATCTAAAATGATCAACCATATTTTCTCATGTAAAAGTCATCCTTACCTGATGGCCATATTCGTATTTGAGGGCTCAAAGAACTAGAAAAAGCAGACATGGCTAGTAAATGAAGGGCATTTATTCCCTTTGAAGCTCCTATTCTCTCTACTCTTCACTGTCTATTTAGCCTATGCTACAAAATAGTTTAAAATTGTTATTCTTAAGTAAGTGAATATGGTATTTTATTAATAAAAATGTTTAAATTGAAAGTTAAGATAGAGGAAGCTCTATCAATATTAAGCTTGCTTAAGAGACAGGCAGACTTGGTTGAACCCACCTCTAAATGCATCGTTTGTGTGACCCAAATTTTCAATGTTCTGGGAAACTTCACAAGACTTCAAGTTACAGAAAAGGTGAAAACTTGCATTAGTAGAGAGAGTTATTTGATAGTTCTTTATAGCAATGAAATCACAGGTCCAGTCCTTATTCATATCTTACTAATTTCTTAAAATTGCATGCAAATATTATACTGATTTCAAAAAAGGAGACATCAAGAGAGTTTATCAGAAATAAGTAAGTTAGTAAAGGGTCTCTCCTCCACTAAACATAGATCATCAAAGTTAAAGAGTTGTTTGTTTTTTTAAAGTGATTTCCAGACTATTTACTAAAGGAAATGGAAGGCAGTGTTGATAATAGGAGAGGTTTCCTGGTGGTTATTTATCTATTTAAGGATACACACATGATTGCGGCCAACATCATAAGAGCTATCAGCTTGGAGATCTAAAAGCCCAGGCCTAGAGAAGCTGTCAGTTCTATAAGATGCCGTGGTTTTATATAAATCTGGTTCTGCTCAATTCATCCTGTGTCAGTTCATACAGGTCTTCCCATGTTCTTAATGATAAAATATTTCATTACATTCATATACCATAAATTTTTCAGCCATTCCTCAACTGATGGGCACTATTTTAATTTCCAGTTCTTCACAATTACACAACAAAGCTGTTATATTTTAATGCATCTGGGTCCTTCTCTTCTCTCTTATTTTTTGGAGGGTATAGGCCTAATAGTGTTAATTGCTTGGGCAAAGGGCATTTACATTTTATTGGTTTAAGGGAAACATAATTCCAAGCTGCTGTCCAAAAAGACTAGTATTAATCCATAGTTACAACAGCGCATTAATATGCTTGTTTTCCCATAGCCCCCTCCAATATTTGTCCATGTGTTGTTTTTTCGTCATCTTTGCCAGTCCAAGTGAGCACCTTTGCTTTATAAATGATGAAACTAAAGCCCAAGGTCACACAAATAGCAAATAACAGATCTAGAATTCATTTCTCTATCTTCTGTCCCCAAGATTAGCATTTCATCATGATGTCTCCTGAAATATCAGCCTCAACAGGTATGACTCAGCCATCAAAATGTATAATCTGCTTGTTTTTTTAAGCTGCTAATTCTAAAATGCAATGTTGACCAACAATTGGTAACTGACCTGTAACCATTGCTGAAATGTAGTGGTTAAGTGGCTAAACTTAATGACTGACACCTCCTCCCCAACCTATGCCTCTCCCTCATAGTCCCAAGAGTTCCTGAACTCTGCAACAACAGAAATACTAACATAGTCAAGCAGAGGGATCAAACATGTGGTCCACAACACTCCTGAATATGGCCCAAACAAGATGAAAATGTATTTCCTCTCAGATTTTTAAGGGCAGCTAGGTGATGCAGCAGAGTGTATGCCTGGAGGCAAGAAGACCCCTCTTCCTAAGTTCAAATCTGGCCTCAGACACTTCCTAGTTGTGTAATCCTAGACAAGTCATTTAACCCTGTTTGCCTCAGTTTCCTCATCTACAAAATGAACTGGAGAAGGAAGTGGCAAACCACTCCAGTATCTTTGCCAAGAAAACACAAATAGGGGCACAAAGTCAGCTGGACATGACTAGAAAACAACTGAACAAAACCAAATTTGACTTTAATGTTCTGATATTTTGAAAAAAAGAAAACCACGCATTTATATATTTCTTTTCTAAGTCATTATATGACCTGCAGGAATCCTTATGTATTCTGTTCTTAATGGCCCCTGCTTTCTATCTGACTTTTACACCACTGCAATAGAAAATCTACTGTCTGTTCTCCCCCAGCAGGAGAATGCAGAGTCCCATAATTGCCCTGGATAAGAAAACACTTTGGGAGGGGACATATTCATGATTGTCATACAGGCAAGAGAATAGACGTTATGTACAGCTCTTCCAAGGATAGATTTTAAATCAGTGAATGCAATGGATGGGGAGGTTGACTTTGATTTAATATTTTAAATAGTAATATTTTAAAGCTGCCCAATGATTCACAATGATATGGTGGTCAAGGAGAAAGGTCAGAAGACTACTTGTCAATCCTATCATACAGGAGGCACAGGTGGGTAGGAAGTTAGACCACGTGTTCTCTAAGGTTCATTCCAACCCTAAAATTCCATGACTGGCCTTCAGCACTACAACATGGCACCCATCCAACACATTTTTTCCAAGACCTAATCTAAAGTACAAAGAAATATCAGGCTGGAAACTCCATGTCCTCAACATAGAGGCTCCCCAACCAAGCAGCCTACTGATAAGGTCCAGCATGCCAACACCTCACACCAGCAATCTAAAGTCTTTGGGAAACAAGGGCATAGCTTTTCTATTACTTAATTCATTAAACAGACTATCTACAATCTCTAAAAAGAGAAAGTCAATGTTAAGGAGAAAGACTTAAGGTTGATTGCATAACTGTTGACTACAGAGGTCAAAAGTTCAGGGTTCAAATGAACATGAAAAAAAGCAGAAATAAAGGCATAAGGGATTATAGATTTAGAACTAGAAGGGCCCTTGAAGGTCTAATTCAACCCTCTTTACAGATGAAAAAACTGAGGTCTGGTGCGATTAAGAGACTTTGCCGAGTGTCACACAAGGTCTTTGGAATGCTGGTGAGATTTGGGAAAATATTCATAATTTTGTTGGATAAAGATTATTCAGTAGAATTTTAAGGTGAGTGGATAAGAAGGGGGCAAAGGTCATTTAGGGGCTTATTATTGGGACAGTTAATAAGTATAATAGGCAAAAGAAGTGTGAGCCACATATTTTCATACTATTTGTTCAATATTCTTTATGTTTATATGTAAGGAAAGCATCAAGCCCTTTTCTTCTTCTTGCTGCCAGTCCCAGATTTATGAAAATCTCACCTCTCGAGGCTTGGATCAGTGGTCAGTCCCCTTGGTCTGGCTAGAGCTACTCTAATAATCCACAGGCTGATCTCTCCTGGAGAACAGAGACCCCCTTTCCTCTATCTTTGTATTGTCCAAGGAACCTTACACAGCCAAGGAGGTGATAAACACCTGTTGAATGTATGAATCTTTTTTTTTATGCTTCCACACCTCTAAAAGGCAGGTGAGTTCTGCAGAGAGCTATTTAAAGGTCCATGCTTCATCCTCCCTGGACTGAAACCCCCTCCCTCAGGGGCTCTCATTTGTCCGAAGGTTCAGTATGGTAGCTGAAGGTTGGACCTCACAGGTCTGGGAGCTACAAGGTCTCAGACTCACAAAACAAGAGGTCAAAAATTCAGCCAGGCTGGTTATAAATGACACTAAAATAAATCGAGAGAGCTCATGGGGGTTACAAATTTACCCTTGCCTTTTACAGAAAATGATGATTTCCAAAGACCTGAAGATTTTGACATGCAATGAAATTGCTTTTTTTTTTTTAAAGGCAAAAGGTATGCTTTTGGGGAAAAAAATCACCAGTCAGGCTGACACTGAACCAGAATCTTCAGCACTCTAAACAATGGACCACTTTGTACTCAGCAACAAAACCATTTCTGAGTCACTGACTCAAAAGAAGGAGCCCTCCCAAGGCAGAGGACAAGGTTGAATTATTCCCCAAAGAAATTATTCCCCAGGAGCTGACCTGCTCTGTCATATATCCCCTCCACCTCTGTAACCAGAAAGAGAATACTTGATTCATTAAGACAACCCAAAATCCTTGGTGCAAAATGACTTTTCATCATGAAAGGCAAGTCCCAAAATGACAATGAATTATAATGCAAGCCTTATAAAAGAAACTTTCAATCTCAACTATAGAGTTATGACACCATAAACAAACAGGTAATGAGGAAAATATGACACCCGCAATATATTACTCAAGTTGTTTACACAGTGTAGGAATGTTGGCCCACAAAGAATTATACATAAACACATTATATGGAAAAACTGACCTTTCAATTATTAGTCCTTCTAAAAATAAGTCATCGGTTTTTTTTAAGACAACACTAAAAGCTTTTAAAAATGTAACCATAGCTACAGAATAGCTGTCAGATAAAACATGGTGTGAAATAAGGTTTGCAGACAGTTACAGCCCAAGATCTAATGATTTTGGGTAAGAAAACAATCAGTCCTCGAATAAGGCACAGTGGGGCATGCATTGAATTTGAACTCAGAAGACCTGAGCTTGAGTTCAGATCGTTCCCTAACAGGAGCCGCAGTTTTCTAATCTACAAAAATATAGGGGCAATAATATGTATATTATCTACTTGACAGGACTTAGTAAGCTTGTGGAATAACACATATTATAAACAAATGAGGTGAAATAATAATACTACTGGCTACCATTTATATAGAAAGCACTTACTAAGTGGTAAGTGCTTCACAATTACTATCTCATCTGATCCTCAACAATCCTACCAGGTAGCTGGTATCATCCACATTTTATAGATGAGGAAACAGGCAAACAGGGTTAAGGGAATTGCCCACAACCACACAACTAGTGTCTCTGAAAACATAAAAACATCGTGATATGTGTCCACTGTCAGACATGAGAGAAACTAAAACTTTCCATACCTCCTTAAAGATATTCCCACAGGACATAACCCCATGCTGGTTAGTCCTTGCTTTCTGGGGCCCTTGCTTCTCGTTATTTGGTATTTCATATCTTTGGGCAGCTAGGTGGTACAGTGGATATTCAGTGATGATTCATGAAGTTTGAGGGGATGACCTTCATCCTGGAGGAGGCAAGATACTTCTGACCCAAGCTGTGTGATCATAGGCAAACTACTGGTGCTTGCTGGAAGAGCGCTGGGCCTGGAGTCAGGAAGATGCATCTTCCTGATTTCAAATCTGGCCTCAGATACTTAATTGTGTTTGCCCCAGGTTCTTCATCTGTAAAACGAGTGGGAGAAGAAAATGGCAAAGCACTCAGAGAATCTTTGCCAAGAAAATACAAAATGGGGTCATGAAGAGTTGGACACAACGAAGGCAACCAAGACAACCACAAAAATGTCTTTCACTGAAGCATAATACACTTATGTTTTTCCTTCCTAGATTAGGTCTGAACATTTTGTTTTACAGATTTTGCATCCTGTCCCTTCTCCTCATTCTTGTTTTGCCTTCTCCCTCCTCTCCAGTCCAAGCCTCTGCAATTCATTGCAAGCAACAGGTGCTCTATCAAAAGTTAACATAAGGAAAGCCATGTATGGATCTGGGGAGTAGAGGGGACAGGAGGACAGGGAAAAGGAGAGGAGACAAGGGGAAAGAGGGGAAAAGGGAAAGGGGAGAAGGAAAATGGAAAGGGAGAAAACAGTTGCCAACTTGCAAGGGCAGAATTGCTTCTGGGCATTGCTGCCAACACCCATCTGTGTTCATCCACTTTGGAGACTCTGGGCACGTCTTCCATGACCTCAAAATTAGAAGAGAAAATTCTATCCTCCAATCTAACAATCAAAGCAAGAGTAAATGAGCTAAACTCCCAACTGGGGGCATCTGGCTAAAGGGACAGGTCCTACCAGATGTGAATCCTTGGCTGAAGAGCACCAAGACATGACAAGGATCAAAACCCAGAAGGTGATAGGTTGGGCCCAGTGGGCTGGCAAAACCTGAAGGAGCCTTCCTGGTGCTCCTTATGAACCAGTACTCCAGGTTGTACTGGCATATGATTAAATTCCCAGGCCTATGATTAATAGGTACACTTTTGGGAGGAAAAAACAAAAATAAAAACTCTGGAGTTATGCTTCAATCCCCAAAGTGGTCCAAAGCATGGTTTGCTCTGAATTCACTTCAAAATCCCTTTCTGGGTGTTAAATGACCAGAAAAAAAGAACTCCCCAAAGTAATTTTTAAAGTCATCATTCCAAAACTGTTAGTAGAAACGGATGTTACTTCTCCCTCCAGGAATAGCCTTTCTCACTTCAAATCTGCACCCCTCCCCACCAAAAAAAAAAAAAGTCCTTAAGATCTAGTTCGTTCATCCTCAGTTTCCCTGGACAGCCCAAGTCTATATTCCTAGCATCTCTTAACACTAAGCCCATTCTGCACAGGGCACTGTGCGAGATGTCATCATTCTCTATGTTCCTGTAGTCATTTCTCCGGTTTCCTTTTTTGACTACCCTCCCCAAATTTAGACAGATAAAAAGAGAAAATTGGGAGTAATTATTGAAAGAAAATAAAGAAGAAGGGATGGGTTAAGTACATGTCAGTCTATATGCTAAACATTTTTCTAATATGATTTCATTTGAGACTCATAACAACCCTATGAAACAGGTTCTAGTATCATGCTCATTTTATAGATAAAGGTTAAGCAGCTACTTGGGTGGTGAAGTGAATAGATGACCCAGACCAAAACCCCAGTTCAAATCTGGCCTCAGACACCTTTAGTCATGGAAAACTGGGCAAGTCGCTTAAACTTGTTTGCCTCAATTTCTTCATCTGTCAAATGAGGCAGAGAAGGAAATGGCATACCTTCAGTATCTCTGCCAAGAAAACCCCAAATGGGATCATAAAGAGTTGACCATGACTGAAAGGACTGAATACCAACAAAAGAGGTGAAGTGACTTGCTCAAGGTCACATAGCTTATAAGTGCCTTAGGCAGACTTTTCACCCAGGTGTTACTAGAAACTTGCAAGAGACTCCTATCTGCCTAAAGGAAATATTCAATTATCCCAGTCTCTAGCCCCACACTATAACAACATTTAAGAGTAAACAGGTTGGTTTAGAAAACAACAGCGATGTAATAGGAAGGTAAGATGCTACATATTCATGCTCAAGTGTAATACATAGATCATGGCTCTCAGCTAAAGGGAACTTTGGTCTTACCCCACATCACAAGTAGAGAATAGTCAAGCTAGAATTTGAACTCAGACCACGTGGTACAGTGCGTACTTGATGTCATATGACTGTAGTTATAAGGGCATAGATTTACGCCCCATTTCTTACACTTTCTACCTGTGACCTCTCAGTCATTTAACCTCCCTAGGCCTCAGTTTTCTCATCTGTAAAATAAAAGCACTGATCTATAACATCTTTGGACTCTCTTTTTCTATGTATCCTTATGATCCCATGTCTTTTCTAATGACACCACTGCCACGGTTTCCCAGAGAGCTAATGATACCAACAGTAATTTCCTGCCTGACCAAACCAAAACTACACCCTTTCAGGTACTGTAAAAATTATTCTGATCTATTAAGAATTTAGTACAAAACTTCAGATTTCATTCATCTACATACCTACACTACATTTTAGAAAAAATAAAAGTAACATACTCTTCACAGTTTTCACTTTATGCCCAGAAAGGAAGAAGTATATAATTAAATCAATACCCTCAGTTGTCTTCTGAGTGTCAAAGTAAATTTCTAAGAACCACAGGAAATTGTATTTAACAGCTCAAGACAGTGCCCATCTGACTGCAGATTCTTCACTGACATCAAGTGTTCTTTCTTCTCCATTTCTTAGCAAGACTTGCACCTTTCATTATGATAACATAATACGTGACAAACCTGCATTTATCACTTTTTCTAATTAGGCATGGAGGGAGGAACAGGGAATCACCACAGGTAGTGTTAAAAGCTTCCTAACAACCTGGAAGCTAGATCTTGTCTATCACCTGATTATGTCACTAGATAAGCTTATTTTTTGATGGTGCCTTCTCCATCACCCTTCCAAGTTCCATGGTGCCTTCCCCATGACCCTTCCAAGTTTAATGGTGACTTCCCCTTCACCCTTCCAAGTTCCAATGACCAATCATATTCCTTTAAGGAAAGGCAATAGGAAAATGGAGAGGGGTGGGTATATTTTTAGTGCTAACAGGATGTAAAGGCTTTTTTATGCAGTGAAGAAAGAACAGGTGGTTCTTCCCAAAGAGCACTACATTTGTGTATTTGATGTTATAAATAATACATCTGTTCCCCCTATTCCCCAAAGTCTCTCCAGTGCAAGTTCAGGAAAGAATGAATTCTGCTACCATTTTAAGAGTTTATTTCACAATGAAATGAAGCAGTTGAGTAATTGTTGAAAGTCTCATCTACATCAGACTATCAATATACCATTTGTGATATTTCCTAAAGAAAGAAATGCAACAGAGCCTTACTAATTTCGACCAGCAATGGGAAGAAAATATGAATGTTCAAACAAATACAATTAAAAAGTCAAGGGTACTGCATGGCCAAGTGTTTATCCCTGGGTGGTTTTCACAAGTGTCCTTTAGTGTTTTAATTAGTTATGTCAATGGCACATTAGTAAAAAGCATTGTGGTACATTTTCTAAAGTGGCCAATTTCTACAAGGGCTGTTGCTGAATCTTTCCACTCCCCACTTCTCCACCAACTGTAGCACTATGATTCGAAATGGGCTGGTAACATTTTTAGAATTATAGACTGACTGAGAAGGAACCTTAGAGACAGATACTTCAAAAATTTACTTAAGTCAAGAATTCCCTTTTTTTAAAGAAAAAAAGGTTGGAGCTCACTGTGTGAAGCACAGCACAGCCCAGCGTGAGGAGCACAACTCAATCCAGCAAGTAGAGTGCAGCCCAGCACAGAGCACAGTCCAGCAGGGACAGGACTTGGAACAGGCTTCAGGGAGCCACCCAGCAGCAGTTCCCAGATTGCTCAACCCACAAACACTACAGACAGCTTCAAAGGTCAGTGGGAGGGCTCCTTCACCCAGGAGAGGGAAGTGTGGTCTGGACCATCAGCAGCAGCCACTAAAGCAGCAGGTTCCATTTTGGGAGCTCTCCACCTAGAGACCTGAATTGAGTAGCTGATCTGAATCTCAGCCCTGAGTGGCAGCCCTGGGAGACCTCCACCTAAAGCCCCTGGGGGAACTGAGCCACTGATCTGAATCTCAACTCCAAGCTTGGCCCTGGGATGAGGAGGAACTCTGGTGTGGTGGAGCTGGAGGTGGTTGTGGTAAGGGAATTCTAATTGCAAATTCTGGGCAGAAAAGTTATTGGTTGCCCCCAGACCAGCGTGCAGGCTGAGAGAGGAGTAAAGTCGTCTCCCTTGATTGTGCAACCTTGGAGGAATTGAGAACTTCCAGGTCCCCAGAGTATACCCTCCTCTTGACAAAAGACTCAAAAGTCAGGTAACTGGCTGAGAAAATGTCCAAAAAAGGGAGGATAAATAAGACTATAGAAGGTTACTTTCTTGGTGAACAGATATTTTCTTCCATCCTTTTGGATGAGGAAGAACAATGTTTACCACCAGAGGAAGTCAAGGCCTCCACACTCAAAACCTCCAAAATAAATATGCAATGATCTAAGACCATGGAAGAGCTCAAAAAGGATTTTAAAAATCAAGTAAAAGAGGTGGAGGAAAAATTGGGAAGAGAAATGAGAGCAATTCAAGAAAATAACACCTTGCTGAAGAAGCCCCAAAACAATGCTGAAGAAAATAACACCTGGGGGCACAGCCAAGATGGCAGTGTAGAAAGACACACATAACTAGCTCTTACCCCACAGTCCATAAAATACTTGTAAAGAACTCTCAACAAATTCTAGAGCAGCAGAAGCCACAGAACAACAAAGTGGAGGAGATTTCTATCCCAAAGTGACCTGAAAGACCAATGGGAGACATCTGCTGCATCAAACATGGAGCAGAGCCCAGCCCAACCTTGGCCATGTGGCACTGGGACCAGCAAAACTGAGTCAGCTTCAGGGACAGAATCTCCAGCAGCAGCGCAGATCCCTCAACCCACAGGTGCCGAAGGTCAATGAGAGGGTTTTTTGGCTGGCCGGGAAGGGAGCAGCGTGTCCCCATAACTCAGGCCTCCTCAGCTGGCAGCAGCAGAGGCAGCAGCAGATCAGGGCTCCCAAGGCAGGCAACAGTTGTATCCATTCTTGAAGGCCTCATTGTAAAACCCCTGAGCAAGCTGAGCCCTGTGTAGTGGTCCTGCCCCGACCTGAGCAGCTGATCTTAATCTGTCACTGAATAGTGGCCCTGCTCTGCATAAAGCCCCTGAGATATTGGAGCAGCTCATCTGAATCTCGGCCCCCCAGTGCTGACTTGGTGGAACTGGAGGCAAGGTGGTTGTGGAGAGGAAACTCAGAAGTCAAGTAACTGGCTGGGAAAATGCCCCAAGAGGGAGAAAAAAATAAGATCATAGAAGGTTACTTTCTTAGTGCACAAGTGTCTCCTCCCCATCCTTTCAGATGAGGAAGAACAAGGCATATTGTCAGAGGAAGTCAAGGCCTCTGCCTCTAGTATCTCCCAAATGAATATGAAATGGGCTCAGGCCATAGAAGAGTTTGAAAAGTGTTTCAGCAGTCCACTAAAGGAGATCCCAACAAATGCTGAGGAAAATAAGACCTTTAAAAAGAGGCTAACTCAATTGGGAAAAGAGGTCCAAAGAGCCAATGAGGAGAAGGAGGCTTTAAAAAGTAGAATTAGCCAAATGGAGGAGAAGGTTCAAAAGCTCACTAAACAAAATAGTTCGTTAAAAGAGAGGATGAGTTCAGGGAAATGAATGATTATGAGATAAACCAAGCAGTTAAAAACAAAACCAAAAGTTTGAAAAAAAATAGAAGATAATGTGAAACATCCCATTGGAAACACAATGGACCTGGAAATTAGATCCAGGAGAGACAATTTTAAATTTATGGGACTACCTGAAAGCCATGATCAAAAAATGAGCCTAGACATTATCTTCAATGAAATGATCAAGGAAAACTGCCCTGATATTGTAAAACCAGAGGGCAAAATAAATATTGAAAGAATCACTTCCTGAAAGAGACCTAAAGAAAGAAATTTCTAGGAATATTGTGGCTCAATTTCAGAGTTCCCAGATCAAGGAGAAAATACTACAAGCAGCTAGAAAGAAACAATTTGAGTATTTTCTCCTTGATCTGGGAACTCTGAAATTGAGCCACAATATTC
>JAQQSK010009687.1:0-12983 GCA_028658325.1 Potorous gilbertii | reverse complement strand
TGTTTCCTTCTTCTAATTGCTCCTGCCCAGAGTGTGCTCTCCACTCCACTTTAAGGCTCATCTCTTGACCACTCTGATCCCCATATCACTCTTCTGCCCCATATAACTCACCCTGGCTCTCCACTTTCCTAGCTTCTCATTCCTTATCATTGAATAATAGTAAGACCTAACATTTACATAGCACCTTAGGTTTGCAAAGCCCTTTACATACGTTATCCATTCTGCAAAGTTAAATTAAGTGCCCTAGTTATAATTATGTCATTTTGTGATGAGTATAGTAGAGATCTACCCTTCAATTCAGACCCACATCCTCTCAGCTCCATCTTCAAATTCTCTCTGGATCTTTGGATTAGTTCATTTTCCCAATTGACCCTGACCCATCACATTTCCCTCTTGATTGTTGTTTATGCCATTTTCCCATTTCCTGATTCATCTTCACATCATTAATTTATCCATGTGCTCACTGGCACCATCTCCATGATTTGATCTTTGTCCCATAGCTCAGTAACTTGATTATAATCCACACCTCACATCTTTCCTGGTGTGGAGATCACTACTGATTTTAATTCATTTAACAAACACTTATTACTCACCTACCATGTGCCAACAGACTGTGTTAGCTCTCAGGGGGTGGTTCAGAGTTTAGATAAGGCTGGATCTTGTGGAGTTGTATAGTCAGATCATTAGAATACTTGTTTTACATGATGAGTGCAATATAGCAAGTGCTTGAAACATACCTAATGATTGATTGCAAAACAAATTTCTGTGTGAGAATTCAAGAGTGGGAGCTTATTATGCAGGACTAAATGAAGGAAGTTGAAAGACAGAACAACCAATCCAGATGATGAAATCACTGGATCTTAGTAGGACTTGCTTTTTGGAAATACAAAGGGGGCATGTTCTAATTCTGACACAGTCAAGTCAAGAGCAACACCTTGTCTGGGATGCTCAGGAAAAGAAAGATAGTACTTTTTAACTTCACACATATGAAGACATTCATTGTGCTTGACCCAATATAGCCCTTTTGAAGGGCATAGCCAGAGTCTTTCCTGGAGACTTTGAACCCCTCTGACATAGCTTCTACAAGGGAGATCTCCATGCCAAGATGAGTGATCAGAGTAGAACTGGAGTGGTGGCTTACTTGAATTAATTACTTGAAGATGAAAGAGACACACAGAGAGAGACAGAAGAATACACACACCCCAACTTTTTAAATCTCAGGGGAACATTTCCTGAAAGCATTTTTTATCCAAACATGACGCTCGTGATCCAACACATTTTAAGGAATGGGATTAACCAACAGTGACTAGCTGCATGATTTTTGCTTAATTAAGGACCGAAGTCAATAAATAACTTAAATGACATAATATTTAAATTCTTCCTGAGGCATCTGAAATATTATTAATATCTATGAATAACAACAATTGTTTTGTCATTTTAACCATCCTATTTAAATAATTCCATTCAGCAAGAAATAATTAATTGCCTGCTTTGTAGAAGGGGGCTTTGCTAAGTGCTAGAAATATAAAGACAAAAAAGAAACAGTCCCAGCTGTCAAGCAGCTTAAGTGAAAGATGTATTCATGTAGCCCATCCTATGGTGGACATCTACTCTGTCTAAACTTTGGCCTCTAGAATTCTCAGCTCTGTTCTTTGGGTCTTTTTAAAAAACATAGAATTCCATGAATTCTATTTAAAATTGTTTAATTTTTGGTTTAATTCACATAGCAAGCCCTTGTTTATCAGGTAAACTGTATCATAAGATGATTTTTATTATAAACTAAAAGTAGATTTATTTTTTTAAAAAAGATTTAATGGTGGAAGTGGCATTGGAGTTGAACTGAAGACTGGCTAAAAGTTCAATAGACGAAGTACAGGTGGAGAACATGTAAACAGGTTACTGAGTTTTTCTTCTTAAAATTTCCATGGGAAAATACCAGAGATTTCAGCAGTGTTTTCCCAGGTGCCCAGGACTGTAGAAAATTTGTACTTTGGAACTTTATATATGACAACATATAGACTAAACAATATGAATTACAATGCAGGACGCAAAGGTGAGCGTGGTGTGGATGGTCAAAGAGGTTTGGATGGTGGTCCTGGGCCTCCAGGACTCCCTGGACACAAAGGAGACCCAGGAGAAGAAGGTTGTGGAGGTGCACCAGGTAAGGCCCACCTTGGCTATAAGAGTTGCAGATCTGAGTTAGCTGAGCTAGACTGCTGACCTCTTATAATGCAAGGAGCTTTCCAGAGTTGGATTTTCTCTAACCTGATAGAAGGGAATCAGATTTTGATAAAACAAGGACAAATCTCCCAGAATTTCACTTGATGCTAAACTATCATGAAACTTTGTCAAAGGATTCCCTGAATCCAGTGCAGTGTTTTACAAAGCCTTTACCAATTAGCAGTCCTGGAGATGTCTGTCTTCAACCTCTATCACTCTTTAGTTTTACCGCATACTTAAAAGCCAATTTGTCTGGTATTGTCTGCAGTGATGCGCCCTAAGAAGTTTTGCTAAAAGGTATTGGAAGGTGATGATGAAGAAGAGGTCACTGTCCATCTTTCTCCATGTCTTTCTCAATCCCCCTGCTTCCCAGTTTCTAGTATTTATTGACATTGCAAGTTTTTCTTAAGTATTAAAATATTTCTTGGAATAAATATAGAATACAGCACTCTTTTCTGAGTCAGAATGAAAATATATGTGGTGAAAATTGGAAAAAAAAGCTTTTAGAGTATGAAACATGAGGTATTACTGTGCTTTCCCCCGCCCCTCAAACAGCATAATTGTATGATTGTACTTCTAAGTCAACTGTTTTAGCTTTCATATTTTGTTCTTAGTAATATACTGCAGCAAAACCTAGCAGATCGAGGGCTAGCATTTGAATAAAGAAAATTTGTTTTAGTGTGGTACAGTGGAAAGAGCAGGGGTTCTTAAATCAGACCTGAGTTCAAATTCTACCTTTGATGCTATTACCTGGGTGACTGTGGGCAAGTTACTAAACTGCTTTGGACCAAAGGTTTCCTTATCTCTCAAATGAGGGAGTTGGACAACATGACCTAGAAAATCATTCAACTTCTGAGTGTCTCCATGACCGCTCTCAGATTATAAATTACAAAGGAGTTGCCATCTGCATCAGTGGAGGGAATGTGCTGATGAAACCATGGGTGTAGACCAAAGTGTGTGTGTGTGTGTGTGTGTGTGCGTGCGTGCATCTCTTGTACCAAACCAACACCCTTGGTGGTTTCAATGGCCAAGATGGTCCTGGTGGATTCAAAATCAGAAGACCCAGGTTTAATGGGAAGGGCCCTAAATTCTCTAACCCTCCTTTTCCTCACTTCCAACCTCACAAAGTCATTATGAACAAAGGGCTTTGTAATGGCAGTAGGCTGTTTATACATGAGCTTATCTTGTAGGCAGAATCTGTGTAAGAAGTAAAAACAATACAAATAAAAGGCACTGACACCACTTTGGGGTATTTGGGATTAGGGACCAGGCTTGCATTTGGGATAGCTGTTCTAACTCTCTGTTAGGCCTCCTGGAAGCAAGAAAGCCATGGGAATAACCACAGAATTGCCAAGTGTTCCCTATCCCCGATATTTATGATATTCTTGGGGCAGCTAGCTGGTTTAGGGGATGGAGTGCCAATGTGGAGCCAGGAAGACTCATCATCCTGAGTCCAAATATGGCCTCAGACACTTGCTTGCTGTGTGACCCTGGGCAAGTCACTTAATCCTGTTTTACTCAGTTTCCTCATCTGTAAAATGAGCTGGAGAAGGAAATGGCAAACCACTCCAGTATCTTTGCCAAGAAAACCCCAAAAGCGGTCATAAAGAGGACACATCTAAATAACTGAACTCCCATAATGAACAAATGCCTAGGAACTCCCACATAGAGCAGGAGCTTTTGTAATATGAACAGTTATATATTTAGACATCTTCCATGAGCTGGATTAGAGGACAATTTTATTATAGGACAAGGATTCTTAACCTTGGGTTCTTAAAAAAAGTTTTTTTGATTTACTGTATTTAAACATAATTGACTTTTTTTTATCCTTTTAATCCTTTATTTTATGCTTTTAAAAAACATGATTCGGAGGAGGAGGCAATAGAGTTCACCATACTGTCCAAGTCAAGTCAACAAGTCTTTATTAAATACCTGTTATGTGCCAGGTAGGGTGCTAAGGACTAAGGATACCAAGAAAGGCAAACAGTTTCTCCCCTCAAGGAACTCTGCCTCAAGAAGAGTGGGGCAGGGGAGACACTGCAAACAACTACAAATAAGATATAGACAGGATAAAGCCAGAGGGAAGGCGTTAGCATCACAGAGGACTGGGAAAGGCTTCTCTTATATGAAAGGTAAGATGTGAGTTGAGACTTGACACTAAAAAGTTAAGAACTGGTTCTGTTTTTATGTTCTTTCATCGTTCTCAAAGAGGACCCATGACATCCCCAGGTGATAGCTTGACTTGAGATGGATCGAAGGCTCAGGGATCAGCTAGTGGGGATACTAGTGGTCACATACTACAATAGCATGAATCTGTTACATATGTAAGTGAAATAGCCATTACTTGTTTAAACATCCAGGGTTGCCTTTATATTTTTTTTCCTTTATACCACAAGGTCCCCCTGGCCCGATTGGGGATCCAGGACCCAAAGGTTCTGGAACTAGATACCTTAATGGATTCCTACTGGTTCTCCACAGTCAGACAGACAAAGAACCCTCTTGTCCTGAGGGAATGCCAAGGCTGTGGACTGGATATAGTCTGTTGTATGTGGAAGGCCAGGAAAAAGCCCACAACCAAGACCTAGGTGAGCCTTTATAGTAAAGTCTAAATACACACTGCTTTGTTTGAATCTGTGAATATTGATATATTGGTATAGTTTTATAAGAATCAAATCAATTAATTTACAGATATTTATAATAAAAATAAAACTTTTCAAACTTTTAACTGCACATTGGTATATGTTTGATAAATTTTCATTTCTTTGATTTTGTTTTGTATAATTCTTTTCTTTCCCTTTCCTTTCTTAACCTTTCTTTCTTCCCAGAAGAAATGGCAAATCCTATTGGCTATCAAATGCTACCCTGGTATATTTGAAAATGGCAATATTATGCCTAAGTAGAAAGTATTTTATCTAAAACAGAAAGTTATTTCATGAAATTATATGTATCAAAATGGTGGATGCAGTGGTGTACACATCGAGGGCAATACCTTATGTAGCTACATAAGACACAAATTTTGAGCCAAATTGGCAATATTTTATCATATTTCAGAGCCTTGATATGAGGATGAAGCATGATAGCTTCTTAGTATTTGTTCATAGTGTTTTGCAAGACAGAACAAGGTTCAAAGCAACAGTTTTTAGTATTTCCAACACTTGATCACGTTGGAGAATACTGTGGAGAAACTCAAAAAAGAACATGAAATGATTTCATTGTGCCTTGTCCCTATTCAGTGTGGGTCCCCAGAATATTAAGTGTAAGTTCAGCTATACAATTACAGATTTGAACCAGATGGCCTTTGGGGTCC
This sequence comes from Potorous gilbertii, assembly GCA_028658325.1. Lineage (NCBI taxonomy): Eukaryota > Metazoa > Chordata > Mammalia > Diprotodontia > Potoroidae > Potorous > Potorous gilbertii. The sequence continues at coordinate 7,456 of JAQQSK010009687.1, read as the reverse complement.
CTTCCAACTCTAAACCTTTAAGGTTAAAACCATGAGAAAAGCAGCAATGGGCCTTCCATCGCCATTTCATTAACTCCAAGAATTGTCCCTCAGTCAAGGGCCATAGCAGTGCCAGAAATAATCTCTGGGGGCTCCTCTTTCTTAAAGGTCACTTCATATGCTGGGGATGTTCACAGAGAAAGAACATGGGAATATTCTCATTCCTAGGTCTTGCTGGATCCTGCCTTCCAATGTTCAGCACTATGCCATTTGCCTATTGCAACATTAACCAAGTCTGCCATTATGCCAGAAGGAATGACAAATCCTATTGGCTGTCAAGTGCTGCTCCTCTCCCCATGATGCCCATCTCTGAAGATGAGATACAAGCTTACATCAGCCGGTGCGCTGTGTGTGAGGCCCCAGCTCAGGCTCTGGCTGTGCACAGTCAAGATGAAGCAATCCCTCCATGTCCACCCACCTGGAGGAGCCTTTGGATAGGGTATTCATTCCTAATGGTAAGTTACACAGCACCGACATTGCCTGGGATTTTGTAAAGCTCTCCTATGGCTCCTTTATCCCAAGTTTAAATAGTGTTTCTCTGAAATATTAGAATCAATCAACAAATATTTATTAAGTGCTTCCTATATTCCAAGCCATGTGCTAAGTGGCAAAAGACAACTTCTGCCCTCAAGGAGTTCGCTCACAATCTAATGGGGGAGATGACATGCAATCAAATACATACAAAGAAGCCATATATGGGAGAAATAGGAAAAAAAATTAACAGTCAGAAGGTGCTGGAATTAAGAGGGGCTGGAGTTGAATTGGAGTGGTGGGGGGAGTGTTGAAGACAAGACAGAGCTTAAGAAAACCCTTCTGAGCCATGACCTATGGAAACGCACAGCTATCTTGCATCTCAATCTGATTTTTTGTGGCACTGGTGGGCAGAGCTCATGAAATGAGTTTGTATTGCCTTTTTTGAAACTGGTACCACTTCTCCAGAGTAAACAATTCTTTCCCCAAGGTCTTCTTTTGTTCTGAGTATAATCTAGCCAAAGAGGAAAATACTTCATTCCAGCCAGTCCTTGTCACCCTGGGTTAAATCAGGCTGCTCCTGATGTTTGATCTGGACCCTCCAGTGGTCACTCTTTGCACTCCCTCTTTCTTACACCTACTTTTGAATTTCTTTGTTGTGTGTTTAGTACACAGGAGCTGGGGATCAAGGAGGAGGCCAGTCCCTCACATCACCTGGAAGCTGCCTTGAAGATTTCAGAGCAGCTCCTTTCATCGAGTGCCAGGGACGGCAGGGGACTTGTCATTTTTTCGCTAATGAATACAGCTTCTGGCTAACCACGGTGCCACGAGACTTGCCGCTCTCCTTGGCTCCTTTGCCAGACACCTTAAAGCAAGAACAGATACAACGCCAAAAGACCAGCAGATGCCAGGTCTGCATGAAGTATAGCTAAGGAGTCACACAGCATCGCCCTGCTGATGACTCACACAGAGACTTCCTAGGGGGATGGAGGGAGTTGGGTTAAAAGATTCTAATGGTGCTTTATTACAGGGATTTATTTTCAAAGATCCCTGATTTAAACATGGTTATCCTGACAGTACTGTAAGCCCCTTCTCAGTTCAGTACAGATCAAGCAAAACCTAGGATTTGGCTGGACCTCTCTATTTAGGTAGAGCTCAGGTATTTATCATCTTACAAGGGATGGAAGATCTGGCTTTATTGACCATGAATGCTCATTTATAGTAAGGCAAAAAAATCACAAATGGCCTGTTTGTGCCTTCTCCTAATCAGCAGCTCCTTTCATGGGTTCATAAAATCCCTAGCAACTGAAGCTAGTCATTCTCATGGTACAGAAGGCCAGTGGATGATTTTTAAAGGAAAAAAAAACTGGAGCCCAACAAAGCCAGAAAATGAAAGTTCTTTTAAAAAATTTCTACCAGGTTTTTTCAAATCATAATAGACTTCTTCATGCACTTTAAAAAAGGTCATGAAACCATGATCCAAAGACACAAAGAAACCAGACCACCAGTGTTAATAGTTCACTTCCAAGGTGAAATAGTCGTTAGGCTAGGATGACTCACAGTCTCTGTATCCCAGAAACACATCACATTTGCATAAAAACATCAGAGAAATATAAGCCATTACCTTCTCGTTTGCATTTTTCCCTGAGAACAGAAATGCCTACTCTGACAACCCCTTTGAAAAGTAGCAATTATGAAAAAAAGTATATTCAGTAAGGGATTAAGCCCCTAAGTTGAGCTGTTAATGAATATGAAGATAGAGATTCATGAAAATAGACCCCCTAATCCACTAAAATTCCAAATGGGTGATTTCCCTGCAAGCAAAGGTTGTCCTGAAGTGTGGGCATGCCAATGGGGATGCCATGTGAGGGGTAGAAAGGGCACTATATACAGGGCATCTCCTCACCCTTCCTGGGAAAGATTGTCCAGTTCCTTTACATCTAATAATCAATACTCTTCTTTCCATGTACATTAATGGAACCTTATGTGGAAAAATGACAGAGCCATCATTATGGAGAGAAAATTAAGAGTTGGCTTAATTAATCTTAAGTAAGCATATTCACTTTGACCAAAGTCGTACCATTGAAAAGACACAGAAATATTAATAAATGAAAGCCATATTCTGCTATCCTCTATAGATGTTTATGTATGTATGTTATGTTTGTATGTTAAATTCTCCTTTTCCAAAATTTCTAATTCTCAAATGTCATATTTGTACAGTAAGACAAAGCAGCACTTTGACATTGGACAGATTAATATTTTCATTAAAAATTCAGAACACATCTATGTGTTAATTTTTACATTTAGCCACTTATACCAAAGGATCGATTCTTTATTTCTCCGAGAATCCAGCATCACAATTAAAAAATCTTAAAATAATGAGTTTTCATTTCTAAAAGAGGTCTTCCACAACAATAAAGTGTAGTCTCTAGGCTTTTGAGGAAATCTAGAGGAAAATAATCACTGACTTGTGACACAGTGTTACCCCTAAAGATTGGAGTTTAAATTATTCCAGAGAAAAAAGTACCCCCGCAAGAGAAAGCACAGAAGTCCACTCTAAAGAGAACGTGCACATTATGATGAAACTGTATGAGAGGGAGGAATATCCCTACAGTTAAGATTAGGGATGAATAGACTTTGATACCCAGCATCCAAAATAGAAGCATGGTATATGGCATCCTTGTCTTGAGGTCTTTTCTGGTTTACAGGAAAAGCTTAAATTACAAAATAAAATGTGGTGGAACTTAGGTTTCCAAGTGCTTAAAAAAAAACCCAAAGAGCAACTAGCAAAAACATTTCGTGTGTTTTAATGATGTTTGCCATGGCTGGTCAACTAGATACATGTTTAGAGTACCCAAAATTCAATGTCAATGGAAAGATTTGTAACTAACCTTTTGTCCTCATCCCAATATTTTTCCCTGTTAAGAAAAATCACCTGGATATGTTTATAGAATTTAATTTCATAAATCATTTGCCCATTGCTAGATGGCAAGACTCCTAAAAGGACTTCGGAGCACTTAAATATGGACTTTTATATTTTTGGTTCTTATAAATGTGGGGTAAACAGGGAAATACTGGCACATCACATATGATGTCAAATATTTTGCCATTGGCTTTACAACATTCTATTTCTACTTCAGATACATAAAAATAAAGCCTTTAAATCAGTGGACAGTTTGCTCTGTAGTATGTCTGGAACAGTGGCACTGGAATAATTCAAAACACCATTATCTTAAGGTCTTACCTTATTTTTCAGAATCAGCATTAATATTTTAAACAAATAAAAACTTGTGATTTTCAACCAGCTTGAAAATAATTCCCCAGAAAAAGGTCATTATGTATTATTGGAGTTCCTTTTGCTAATTCCCTAGATTCTTGACCGATACTTTTTTCTTTGTGGTTTAACTTTTTAAAGTAAGTTTTATGGATATCGTTTTTAAAAATTTCCCCCTTTTCCCTCTCCCTCCTTCCCACTGAACCCTCCCTTGTGAAAAGCTTTTTAGCATTCCATTATATCGGATTTCAATTCTCAAAGTCGCTCTACTGGAAAGATGACTGTAATTCCCTGTGGTGAGTGTCATGAAGTTCTGCCTAGAACTGATCAAAATCTGAATTGAAATTTGTATTTTGCAACTGTCGTTGCTGTTCAAGGCTCAGCACTCTGCATAATGCATTTAAAAACACCAAGGCTGGCTGGTGCACACACTTGAAATGCTTGAATTTTTATAGTGCTTAAATATTTAATGATTCATGAGGAAGAATGCAAAATATGTGCAATAAATTGTATCACTTTCTCTAACTTGTGGCTGTAAAATTAGAAAATCTCTTAACACATAATGTTTGCTCGGTGACAAAATTCAGCAATTGATGGTGAAAGCTGTTGTATTTCCATCTAGCAGCCTGGCTTGTCTTGTATAAAATACTATGATGGTCTCCTCCAAACAACTCCGGTCTGTCTGCTCCCATATATCCCTCCCAAGCCAAAATTAGTCATTCACCCTTCACCTAGCTCTTTAAATGGTTGAGAAAAGATTTCATCTGTGAGATGCCAATGGGGGCAAAAACAGACCCTCTCATAGGAGGAACAGAGAAAATGGAGTCGCCTTGTATCTGATGAGAAAAAGGAGAGATTTTGAAAGATCTTTGAAGGGTTGCTCAGTCTACTTATCACCGAGACAGTTCCTCAGAGGCAAAGGTTGGGTTTCATGATTAGTTCCTCCCATTTCACAGTGTTTTGATGTTGGCAGAATATTTTCCTCCCATAAGCCCCCTGAAGCGGGTAGTCTTAGAATGCCCAAGGTCACCCAGCTTAGCAAGCTCCAGAGTCAGGATTTCTTTTATATTGGTATTCCATGTAGTACCTACCTAGCACAACTCAACTGGGCACTTGGTGGGCTTTCAAAATATATTTGTTAGTTCTTGATTGTTTTCCCCCAACACCAGCAGTTTTTCATGGATTCTCCTGCTTAAAAAATGAATGGCTTAACAATTAAAAAAGAATAGCTAACATTTATCTAGAGCTTATTGCATACCAGGCACTGGGCTAAGCACTTTACAACTATCTCATATGATCCTCATAATAACCTGGGGAAGTAGGAAGTCTTATCATCCCCATTTTATAGATAAGGAAAATGAAGCAAAGAGAGGTTAAGTGACCTGCCCAGGGTCACCCAAGCTCGTGTCTGAGGACAGATTTGAACTCAGGTCTTCCCAACTTCAGGCAGGACACCCTATGCATTGCACAACAGTTTTCTTAATGGAGTCTCCTGCTTCTGTCTAAAGCCTACTCCAACCTGATATAATGGCTAATGTGCCACACACTGTGCTAAACACTTCCACAGTTGTTATCTTTGATCCTCACAAGAACTCTTGAGGTAGATGCTATTATGAATCCCAATTTACAGATGAGGAAACTGAGGCAAGTTAAGCATTTGCCCAGGGTCATAGAGTTAATAAATGTCAGAGGTCATATCTGAACTCTGGTCTGACTGCAGGAAGGTCTACATTAGGAGTTCATAACATGGAGAACGTGAATTTTTTTTGTTATTATTTGATAATTATTTTGACATAATTGGTTTTCTTTATATCCCTATTTGATCTGATACATTTTTATTATAATACTTATTATATTTTAAATATCCTGAAAAGGGGGTCCATAGGCTTCACCAGACTGCCTAAGGGTCCGTGACATCAAGAAATTAGAGAATCACTGTTCCAGACAGATTGTGTTACCCTGAATCCCAGCACCATGTGGGATTGCTCTGAATCCCCCATGTAAGTCAGACTTTGGAGGGACCCCTGCACCCAGGGTTACTTTGGTCAGGGAAGTGTGTGGGCCCATTCCACGGCAGGTGTACTCTAATCTAGAGCTGCTTTGGCCTGTCATGTTGGGTTCAAGTGGTTCAATGGTTCATGGATAAAATTTAGCAGCCCCTGGCCGCTTTTTGCAGAGCCTCAAAAATCCTATAGCTAACAAGAATCCCAAACCAAAGCAGATCCAACCTCCAGAGATGCCCCAGCAATTGCCCAAGACTTCTAAAGGTCACAGCACTACCAAAGTTATTCTCCAGTCAAGCCATCCCCAGATGGCCCCCATTCTGTGGCTGTGGAATACAGATGCCCAAGGTCAAGTATGTACAATATTGGCTGTAGGGTGGCACACTGGACACACCTACAGTTATGGCATTTATCATCATTTCAGTTTTTCATTCGATATGTGTTCAGAGGCTGGGCATCATTCTCACTGATTACATGTTATTCATTGACATTACAAATGAACACCCAAATGAATCAGGAAAAGCTAGTGGAGGATAAAAATTAGCTGTGTTCTTCCATTTGTATTGGGAGTAAGGGATGGACGAAGGAAAGGTTAAGTTGCTCAGGTCCAAAGCTATCGTTTCTGTCAATGCTGATGACTTGTGTTGAGTTTTTATGCCTAAATCTGTTCTCCTGATAGCAACTTTCACACTGGCTACTTAAGTGTATCACAAATATACTACCCAACTCCCCAAGTTACTTGCACAAAAGTATTTCACAGCAGTGTTAGGCTGACCGTGTTTTCAACAAGGAATGTGACCTGTGGCATTGAGTAAATTTTTCCCTCAATCGTAATCACTATTCCCACGTCAAGCAATTCCTTCCTTTTTACATGATGGAATGGAAAGAATTCCCAGACAAGGTCTAAAAGCCAGATTCGAGCCTGAATGACTCTGGGTATTTACCCACTTCACCTCTCCAGACCCTCAGTTTCCTCATCTGTATAACCATGGACATCCACCCAGAGTGTATCTGGGGTCCAGTCCAGAAGCTGAAGTGAGGATGACTGGGGATCCAGAGCCCACCAGAGGTGGGTGTGGTGGCTTTCCTGGGCTCTGGGACCCCCAGTTACTATAGCTAGCCCCTCTGCTACTCCTATCTCTCAACTTCCACACTGCTCTTAACTAGGAGGAAAGAGGAGACTTACTTGGACTCTTGTAGCCTCACAGTTCTAGTGCCTTCTCTGGACTGTTTGACCTGCCTCAGTGGAGCCTAACTGCTTTTGGGTTGAGAAGGCTGACCTTCTCATGCCCTGGAGGTCCCCCACTTCTGTCTGGGGACTACAGATAGCTGTAGCCAGGTCAAGGAAAAATCCACTAGACCTTGTTCTTTTCATCTTTTTTCTGTGTCCTGAACCCCTCCGGCAGTCTGGTAAAGCCTCTGGACCCCTGCTCATAATGTGCTCTAAATGCTCTAAAGTGCATAAAATAGGATTACCAAGGAAACCCAGTATTTTGCAATAGTTACTAAAAACAAAATGAAAAAAGGTTCATGGATCCCATTAAGAAGTCCCAAACTAGGCGTTTGGCTCCTCTGGCCATTTGGTTTTCTGTGGTTCAGTCTGGAGTTTGGGGTCCTGTGGGGTTCTGGATGCTACAAGGAAGATGAGAGTTAAACTTTAAAAAGAATA
>JAQQSK010009686.1:0-12983 GCA_028658325.1 Potorous gilbertii | reverse complement strand
TCAAACATGCCTAAAACAACTAAGCAACACAACGCAATTCAGTTTTTGGCATTGCATTTTAAAGATATTGTTAAGCTTGAGAGCTTCCAAATGAAGGCAGCCAGGATGGTGAAAGGCTTTTTGTTTGTAATCTATGATTATCATTTGGAAAAACAGAAGGTGATTAGCTCAGACAAGACTTAAGGGGCATAGCTTGGTTCGTCATAGATGGCATTCCATTTACCATGTCCATGCCTTTGCAGTGACCGTCCCTCTTGTCTAGAATGCACCCCTTCCTCATTTTTACCTCACAGAATCCCACATTTCCTCAGCTGCATGAAGCTTTGTTAGTGCCTTCTTTTCAGGGTACACTTGAGTCAACTCAAATTGGCTCCAAAGAGTCCATTACTGAATTTTGAGTGTAAGCATTTAACCTCAGAAATTGTCAAACTCTGAAAATCAGGGCTAGGTTAGAAGTTTTGTTAATTATCTAGAATTAAGATGATGAAAAAAATAGTAATAATGAAAATTAAACTTAAAAGTGTATCCTGGGACATTATTCTTCCTCTAAAGAGACAGTTGTTAAATATTTACCTGCATGCCCCTGCCTCCTTTTTAAATTAACTTGTATTTCATTTTTGTTGTGTTGTTTAGTCATTCCAGTTGTGTCCGATTCTTTGTGACTCCACGTTGGGGTTTTCTTAGCAGAGATACTAGAGTGTTCTGTCATTTCCTCTTCCAGCTCAATTTGCAGATGAGGAAACTGAGGCAAAAAGATTTAAGTGACTTGCCCAGAGTCACACAGCTAGTAAACATCTGAGGATTGATTGAAATTCAGGAAGACGAATCTTCCTGACTCCAGGCTCCTGCACTCTATCTATCTGGTTGCCCCTCTATTTCATTATTTTGTATTTATTCAGTATATGCTTTTGTGTGTACAGGTTTTTTTCCTCTGACACAGTGTGAGGTCCTTGAGAGCAGAGATTGTACTTCATTTTGGTATTTATATCCCAATATCTAACCCAAGGCCCTGTAAACATTAGGTACTTAATAAAAGACTCTCAAATAGGTAATTGATTGACAATGCCTATCTTCAAACGAAGGCTTTCTTGGTCAGAATGTCCCTCACGTCCAGGACTGGAGTACACTCTTGAGACAGGAGAAGATATGCAATGAAACCTGATGGATTCATCAACCAGATATGGAAGGGGATGGAGAGGGGTTTCAGCATGCCTGCCGGCTTCTTCACTAGGTACTTGGCCCAGATACAGACTTGATATGACCTTGTCTTGGATAGAAAGGCCCATGAACTATGTCTAGGCTGTGGAAGCAAATGCAGAGTACTGCCCATATGCTTTGCCTGGTGGGAGAGACAGACACAGGTGGAGGTTCAGAAGCCCATATGAAATGAAAACTCCCTTGAGTATGGTAATCGCCCCTCCTCTGAAGGCAGACAACTAGACATAGTTGTAGGAGTCCTGTGCCCACTGTTGGTGGATTAATACCAACAGATCTGCTTAAAGTTTAGCAGCTGTGAAGTTTATAGTCTGTTGAAAGACCCGTCAGGGTGATTGATCTGTTGGATGTCCAAATTCAGTTTTTTATAACAGGGCAGCTACCCACAGATGGTGATGTCTTGGAACACAGGTGATACTAAAGTTTAACTGATTGGAAAATAATACTCCATAAATCTGCCATTGATTGAACTGCCAGGTGGTCTGAAGATATTGCTGGTTGAACAATGATGAGTTCCTGACTATAAGCCCTCCACATAATGCTTCCATACTTCAAAAAAGAGCAGCAAACCTGAGATGTCGTATCTTTTTTCTGCACTGGACAACTTGCCGAAGTACATATGGCCAAGGTCATAGGGATACCTAAAGTGGGAGACTAGATATGCTACTGTATTTTGGGATAACATTCCTTACCTAAGGGGAGGCTAGTTGACTTGATGCACCTATATATGGCTACTGGGAAGGTTTTTGCATTTGTATCTGAATCAAGTTGTATGCACACCAAAATCCTCCCCTCCTGCCAGGCTGTTTCAAGTTACTAAACATTACTGCAAGGCTAACTAGTTAAGCTGGCTATAATTGTGTTTGGTATAGGGGCAGCCAGGTGGTACAATGGATAGAGTACCAAGCCTAGAGTCAAGAAGATTCATCTTCATGAATTCAAATCTAGCATCAGACACTAGCTGTATGACCCTGGGCAAGTCACTTAATCCAGTTTGCTTCAGCTTCCTCATCTGTAAAATGGGCTGGAGAAGAAAATGGCAAACCACTTCAGTATATTTTCCAAGAAAATCCCACATGGAGTCATGAAGAGTCAGACATGACTGAAAAACGACTGAATCACAAAAATGTACAGTATGCTTGTCCAGAATAGTGATGTCTTTAAGGTTCTATAATTGTAGCACAGACATTATTTCCTTCTTCTCTTTTAAATAGACAGACTTGGCAGGAGAAATAGAGGGCTAAATGAACTTCTTTTATTTCTTTTCTAAGAACTCTCAGACACTATATCTTGATTAATCAAAAAGTAGATCCAGGTCACTGGGTTTGGGACCCCCAAAACTAAGCTAATCACAAAATGGAATATCTTATGTGACAGCAACTTCTCTGCCTCAATTATGCTAAACACAGGCCAGAATTAGAGGAAAATATGACTGGATCTGTAATTTTATTGGTGTAGGAAATAAATCCTTTCCATCAATACAGATAACATCTTCTGTGTCTCCTGATTCCTGAAAGTTGCCTGGGGTACTGAGAGGCCAAGTGACTTATCTAGGGTCACACACACAACCAGGCAAAACTTGAAGTTAGAGTTTCCCTACTCCAAGGCAAACTCACTATCCATTATGACAAGCTGCTTTTAGAAAACTATAACGTACAATCTTATACAAATACATTAAGAGAATGAGTGTGGGATAAGTGTCCAGAGGAATGACCTTGGAATTAGAAAGACCAGAATTCAAATTTTGCTTCTGACACATACTGGCTATATGACTGCAAGCAAGTTGTCTAACTTCCCATGCCCTGTGCACTTAATAAATGCTTATTGACTGACCACTCTCCAAGACCACAAATTACAGAGAAGTTGCTAATCTATACCCGTATAGATTATTTCCACGCTGAGATTTCCCTGAACTGATCATATCAGAGAGGTATAAAATGAAACATTGTTTAGTGGAGGTTGAGGAGCAGAGAGAGAATTCAAAGAGCTTACTGGAAGAAGAAAAAAAATGGCATTTGATTTGAGTTTTAATGTTTTTAAAATGTTTTGAAGACATTTAAATTAAATTAAAAACATTTAAAGAATGTTTTAAAAATCAGGAGGTTGGGGGGAGGGAGATGGCTGAAAGGTGATGGGCAAAGAGTTTGGTATGGTTGGAATGTAGTGTATCTATAAATGAATAACATTTGATATAATATCATAGCATTTGATAAGGCCAAAAGTGTCATATAATGAAAGATCTTGAAGGCCAGGATCCAAATTTGATGTTTATTCAATAGACCTGGATATACCTCTAAGCTCCCTCCTAGTTCTAAGTTTACAATTATTTGTGTGTGACTTCATATACTGATGTTGTTTCTTGTCTCAGTCAACCAAAATGAACTTATTGCTATATACCACTGAGCTAGGTGAAAATGGGGTTTTCAAAGTGCCATAGGTGATAAGAGGGTACATTTAAGGCATCAGGAAAGCCGATGGAAAGACATGTTTATAGTAGAAAGAGTATCTTATCAGAAGAAAAGTGGGAAGATCAGTTTGCTGGACTATATATTGCATGAAAAGGGAGTAAAGATGGTAACGTAGCTCAGAGTCAGATTGTGAAGGGCTTTCATTTCCAAAGAGCAGACCTGTTTGTAATTGAGTCATTGGAATTCATAAATATTGTTGTGTTTGTCTTTTGTTGCCAAAGAAAACGATGACATTAGGGAAATGATGACATGACTTGCACTTGACTTTGTATTGAGTGAGGAAGGGCTGTGTCAAGTCAGCAGCCTCACTTTCTCCTCCTGAGCCATCTGGATCCAGTGACCAGATATTCATCAGGATGACCGGAGATGACCCAGGATGAGTTCATAATGCATAAAAGTAATGTAGTCAGAGAGCAGTAGTGATGATTGAATGAGGGCAAGGAGAGATGAGTCAATTAGGAAGTTATTTTGCAATAGCCCAGTTGAGAGGAAAGGAGTGCCTGAGTCAATATGTTGGCTGTGTGAAGGCAGAGGCAGGGAGGTAGAGTCATCAAGATTTGGCAACTGATTAGCTCCAAGGGAGGAGGAGAGTGAAAAATCAAAGATTTCAAAGAAGTACAAGAGTTTGGTCCTGAATTAGAAGAAGAGTGGTGAGCGCTCAGACAATCAGTTAATGAGCATTTATTAAGCACTGGCAACATGCCAGACACTACATTAAGCATCGGGTATACAAAGAAAGGCAAAAACCAATCCCTGCTCTCCGGGAGCTTGGAGACAAAATAAAGCAACCATGTTGAAACAAGACGATGAAGGATAAGCTGGAGATAATCAATAGAAAGAAGGCACTAGCATTAATGGGAATTGGGAAAGGCTTCTTATAGATGAGATTTTAGCTAGGACTTCAAGGAAGTCATGAGGCAGCAATGAGTAGAAAAAGTATCCCAGGCAAAGGGAACAATCAGTTAAAATGCTTACGGCCAGGAGATGGATTTTGTGAGGCCAACATCACCAGACTGCAGAATACATGGGGGAGAGGGGATTTGGAGGAGAGAGATGAGGAGAAAATTTGGAATTCAAAATCTTGTGGAAGTGAATGTTGTAAATTGAAAATAAGTAGATTATATATTAAAAAAAGAAAAAATGTGCATACCCCTTGATCCAGCAATGTCACTTAGAGAGTTATATTCTAAAGAGATCATAAAAATGGGAAAAGGACCCACATGTATAAAAATGTTTATAGTAGCTCTTTTTGTGGTGGTCAAGAACTAGAAATTGAGGGGATGTCCATCAGCTGGGGAATGCCGAACAAGTTGTGGTATATGAATGCAATGGAATACTATTGTGTTATAAGAAATGATGAACAAGAGGACTTCGGAAAAACCTGGAAAGAGTTATATGAACTGCTGCTGAGTGAAGTGAGCAGATTCAGGAGAACATTATACACAGTGACATCCACAGTGTTGGAGGACTGTTTTTGATAGACTTAATCCTTCATAGCAATGCAAGGACCTAAAATATTTCCAAAGGACTCAGGATGCAAAATACCATCCACATGTTGAGAAAGAACTAGGGAATTAGAATGTAGAATGAAGCAGACTATTTTCTCTTTTGTTATATTTTGTTTTGTTTTTTTCATGGTTTCTCCCATTTGTTTTAATTTTTCTATGCAACATGACTAATGTGAAAATATGTTTAAGAGGAATGTACGTGTAGAGCCCACATAAGATTACATGACATCTTAGGGATGGAGGGGGAATTGAGGGGGAGAAAATGTAAAACTTATGGAAGTGATTGTTGAAAACTGATAACAAATAAATTAATAAATTTTTTGGGAAAAGAATACATAGGGGGAGGAAGATATAAGAAGACTGGAACGGGGAACAGGTTGAGAAAAGTTTTGAATGCCAAGATTTTATATTTGATCCTGGAGACAATAAGGATCCATTGGAGTTTATTAAGCAGTGATATAACATAATCAGATCTTGCCTTTAGGCAGATTAATTTGACAGCTCAGTAGAAGATGAACTGGAGTGGGCAGGTACACTGACCGGCAGGTTAATTGTGATAGTACAGGAGTAAGAAGATGAAGAATTGAAGGAAGGTGGTGAGAGTATCAGAAGCGGGAAGAGGACATATAGGAGAGATGTTATGAAGGTAAAATGACAAGACCTGACAACAGGTCAGATGTTAGGGGAAATTGAGGATTACACCTAAGTTTCAAGGTCAAATGTCTGAGAGGATGGTTAGTGCTCTTAGCAGAAGTAGGGAAGTCCAGAAGAATACAGCCAAACTCCTCTCACACAGAACAGACCTTTACAAGTCCAAGGTCCTCTGTGGTGCCACATCCATTCAAAATCACAACTTCTGACTCTTCACTTACTTGAAAAACGGTATGGGAATGGACTCGTGGTGAGCAAATACACATACATAATGCATTCTACTTGAATATGTGTTCCCATATGTGAGCAATTATGGACCATGAGGAATTTGGGCATTCTATCCCAGCTGGATTAGTGCTAAGGAGGGAATGCTACCCCAGGATCTGGCTGAAAATCTTCTACTTTTTTGTCATTTACATTCCATTAATGTACCTCATCCTCAACACAGCATCCTTTTTCTTTTGATACACACTTCAAGAAAATCAACATGTTAGCCAAATGCAGACCAGCATTTTGTCTATGATCTCTAGTCTTAGAGATCCAAAAAGTTAGAGAACCAAAAAGTTAGATGACTTGCCCAGGGTCACACAGCCCCTGTGTGTTAGAGGAAGGATTTGAACTTGTGTTGTAATTTCCAGGGCTGGATTTCTATTTGCTTTTTCATACTAAGGCAAAATAAATATGACCTTTTATTATGGATTATTGATATTTAAGCATAATGGAATATTAGGATTTTCATTGCCTAATGAAATACTTGTCACCATCAAACCATTGACTGAGAGTACTATTACTATTTTTTGGGTAACTAGACATGAACAAAAGATTCCCGATGTTTAGAGTTATTTCTTCAAAGTAATGCTTTCAGGATGTTTATGAGTTACTGAAGTCTCTACACCACACACAGGCTCCATCTGGGAGATTATTTAGAATTATGAAAGGCCCAGAACTCTTACTGCTAGGGATATACCCCCAATGAGGTCAAAGACAGAAAAAATTGTCCCATATACACCAAAGCATTTAGAGAAGCCCTTTTTGTAGTGGCAAAGGTCTGCAAACAAAGTACATGCCCACTCATTGGGGAATAGTTAAATTATATATATAAATATAACTTAAACATGTCATTTAATTTACCCAGACAACAGTGATCTCATCTGTAAAATGAGGGAGTTAGAATAAATGTTTTCTGAGGTCCTTTCCAACTCTAAATCTCTGATCTGACAATTATAATGGCCAAGGTCGTTCCTGATGAGCAGGTAGGGAAATACACCCTTCTCTCTTCTCTGCATCGATGGAGGGCTATGAGCATTCAACATATCTTCCACTGCCCCTTCAACTGGTGTGCTGAATACTTGGCTCATTTTTCCCCTTCTTCCTTCTGTTTTCCCCTATATTATAAGGCATAGTTTGCAGGAGAGAGGAAGGATGTAATTAGAAATGAAGAGATTAAAATCCAAAATATCAAGAAAATGATTGGTTTTAATATTTCATGATTCTAAAACATTCTGCTGGGTTTTTTGAATTAAAAATCATTCTGTTATCCAGAAGTATAATTATTGTTGCATTTATCTCTTTCTTTCCCAAGATTTCTTTTCATTTTCTTTTACCCTGTATTATTTATTTGTCATATTGGGACCCCTCTGTGATTTATTTGTGTCTTCAGTATTTACTTGAGTTTGAGTTTTCCTGTAGGAAAATGGAGAGTTTCTTTCTGTCCCCCTGACCTAGGGCAGTTTTCTTTGATGTTCATTGAAATCTTTGCCCTTGTTCTGAGGTGGTTTGGAAAAGCAGGTCTGAGGTAAGACCAACTGTTCAAGCATCCTGCCCAAAGTCCCTGCTATTCATCATTTGACAATGAGAAATAAATGCTTTAATATACTGCTCTCAACATTTTAAGTCAATAATGGCGGAAGACAACTGGTAGCTTTAAATCAATTGTCGATTGAAAGTTTTAGATGGTGCTTACCTTCCTAATTATCTGACAACCATTAATGATGAGTGCTTAAAGTATAGAAAACAAATACAAATCAACACTCCTGTAGATGAAAATTATAAATCCCTTGCTCCTTTAAAAGTTGAATTCACTGCCAGATATGTGTTTTGTAATCACTGTACCCTTCAGAACTCTAAGGCTCAATTTTCTTTCTAAATACAAAATACAATTTTCTTTCTAAATCACAACAAAGTATAATTTATAGAAACACTTGAGCTGCCTGATTTCTTTTGGGCTGTATTCAATAGACAAAGAGGATTTTTAATAAAGTCCATTTTCCTCCATTGGCTTCCCTCTCTGAGTTGATGTCTAAGATAGAAGGAAGCCTGTAACTATGGTAAAGTACAAAAGCAGAGAATGTGAACTTATTACAAAAAATGACCAAACTCCTGGGAAATCAGATTGTGCCATTCAAATACTCATTTTAACTGGTGTTCCTGGGAGCCTGATCCTGTGCAGACTTTCCTGACTTCAAATTTCCACACTGGGGTCTGTCTTCTTATTTCCATTTGAGTCCACTTTGTATTTTGGTGTTCCAGAGAAACCCTAGCTCCTGACCTGAATAGGTATGCCATTCACAGTTGTTTAGATCTTTATTAGAAAGGAAGGGTGGCATAGTTGGATAAAGCATTTATTAAGCATTTACTATATACAACAATTTGATTAAAAATGTCTTATGAAATTCATGGGCCCATATGAAGTGTACTGATCTACCAAGGAAGATTTAGAATAACTCACTTAAAATTTCACCTTTTCTGAAGAAGTTCTGTGATTCAAAATACTCAACTCTACAGATTCAAAGTGATTGTCTAAATTTTGAATACTATTGTATTCGACTCAATTTGATAACCATATATTAATTACCTAATACGTACTGCACTAAGTGCTGGGTATACAAAAAGAGGCAAAAGACAGTTCCTGCTCACAAGGAGCTTACAATCTAATGGGGGAGACAACGTGCAAACCAATACATACAAAGCAGGCTAGATATAGGATAAATAGGAAGTGACTAACAGAGAAATCACTAGAATTAAGAGGTGTTGGAGAAGGCTTCCTATAGAAGGGGGGATTTTAGTTGGAACTTAAAGGAAGATAGAGAGGTCAGTAGTCAGAAAGGAGGAGGGAGAATATGCCAGGTATAGGGAACAGATAGAAAGAATGCCTGGAACTGAGAGATATAGTGTAGAATAACCAAGAAGCCAATATCTCTGGATCAAAGAATAAGTGCTGGAGACTGAGATGTAAGAAGATTGGAAAGCTAAGAGGGTGAGGGTAGATTATGAAGAATTTTGAATGATTGAGTATTTTATATTTTATCCTAAAGGTAACAGGAAGCCACTGGAATTTATTGGGGGAGGGGTAGATAATCTGACCTGTGCTTTGGAAAATCACCTTAGTAGCTGAATGGAGAATGAATTGAAGTGGGGAGAGACATGAGGCAAGTAAAATAATAGGCAGGTTATTACAGTAATCAAGGAGGGAGGTGACAAAGACCTGCACTCAAGTGGTGGCAATATTAGAGGGAAAAAGGAGATGTATTCAAGAGCATCATTGATGGTTGAAGAGTGAAGTCTAAAATAATTAGAAACCAAAGGGATGCTCATCAGTTAGGGAATGACTGAACAAGTTATGGTATATGAATGTAATAGAATACTAAAGAAATGACCAGGCCAATTTCAGAAAAACCTGGGAAGACTTATATGAACTGATGCAAAGTGAAGTGAATAGAACTGAGAGAACATTGTACACAGTAATACCAATATTGTGTCTTGGTCGATTATGATTGACTTAGCTTTTCTCAGCAATATGATGATTGACAGTTCCAAAAGACTCATGAGAGAAAATGCTATCCATATCCAGAGAAAGAATGAAGTCTGATTGCAAATCAAAGCATATTATTTTCACTTTATTTTTTTCATGTATTTTTTCCTTTCACATACCATAAATATTTTTTGCGAACTCTTTCTTCTTTCACAATATGACCAGTGTGGAAATATGTTTTACAGGATTGCACATATATAACCCACATCAAATTGCTTTCTGTCTTGGAAAGGAGGGAGAAAATTTGAAACTCAAAATTTTATTTAAAAACTAATGTTAATTTGTTTTAAAGGAAGATAGAGAGGTCAGTAGTCAGAGAGGAGGAAGAAGAACATGCCAGTTATATGGGGAACAGATAGAAAGAATGTCTGGAACTGAGAGATATAGTACTATTTTAAAAAGTTAAGAAACATGACTAATGTGGAAATATGTTTAATATGATTGTACATGTATAGCCTGTATCAGGTTGCATGCCATCTTGGGGAGGGGATAAGATAAGATAAGGTAGAAAATTTGGAACTCAAAATCTTATAAGAGTGCATGTTGAAAGCTTAAAATTAATTAATTAACTGGGGGAGGGGGGAAGAGTGAAAACGTACCTCCCATCCTCCTGGCTGTTTGCAACACTATTTATCAGATTTTCCAGAAAAATTGTTTATATAGTGACAGGTCACCTCACTCCTATGCTTACTGAAGCTACTTAGAATATAAGGCATGTTTTAATACTAATGTTTAAAGATTAATATTCTTAAACTTCATTGTGACATATGACATCCCATCTTTTGTTGTGTCTTTCTACATGCTGTCCCCAGTGCCTAAAATACTCCTTTTTCTTACCTCCACCTCCAAGCTTCAACTTACATCCCACCTCCTTTAAGAGGTCTTTCTTGATTTCCCCAGTTGTTGGTTCACTCTAAATCACTGGGTCTTTATTTGGCATATAACATGTATTTACCGAACTGGTAAAACATAAGCTTCTTGAGAACAGAGACTGTCTCACTTTAGGATTGGTATCTCCAGCACCTAGGACAGTATCTACCTGATAGCAAGCTCTTCATGCATGTTTGCTAATTAGGTGCTGATATTAGAAAGGCAAGAATACAATGCCTCTAGACTCATTGATAGTTTCCTTGCTTTCTTTTCTTCTTTAGGGAGAAGCTAGCCTTTCCTACATGAAGTAGAAATTGTTCCTACTACAGCCAGGGTCACATAGCTAATATCTGAAACAGGATTTAAAGCATCACTTAATCCTGTTTGCTTCAGTTTCTCATCTATAAAATTAGCTGTAGAAAAAATAATAAACCCCTCCACTATCTTACCAAGAAAACCCCAAATGGGGTGATGAAGAGTCAGACATGACTGAAAAATGACTACTAACAAACCCTGCTTCAAGCACTCTATAATTCAGGTAAACTGACCTACTTCTTCCTCACACATAATATTTCACCACCTGCCCCCATGCCGGTGCACAGGCTGTATCAAATGCCTAGTAAACACCTCATCCTTATTTCTGCCTCCTAGAATTCCTAGCATCCTTCAAAATACAGCCACCTCTCCTGACGTGCCACAAACTTATCTTGCCACCTGCAGAATTATCTTAAATTCCTCTCTCCTTACCTTTCCTGCTTCGATACAGTGTGTCTCTAAGACCACAACAATCGCCATATGCTGTAGTATCTCTCAGAGACAGTCTTTTTTACTCTCATAGACACAACTTTAGCATGGAAATTAAGTATTTCCTGCAGAGAAATTCACAACAATTCAGCCAATTGGCCAATAACACTTACAGAGGATTTACCATGTGTAGAGCACTGTAAAAGACAGCCTAATTAACCCTCAAATCTATGTAATAATTGGGAACAAGAATAATTGTGCTTTTTCTACACTTTTTTATACACCTGAAAATGAGTATCATCTGATAATTAATAGGTTTCATTGCTCTAAAAGACTTCTTTTTTACTTAAACTGTCATCACCTTCCCCATACCAAAAATAGCTACTTATTGAAAGTCATATGTGAGTCACATCTCCTCTACAAGCAGTTCTCTGATTTCCAATATTCTTTTTCTCTTTTCCATTAAAAAAAATCCATTCAGGACACAGATTAAGATTTTCGTCCTCAGTAGTGGAGATAGAGGTACACAGACACACATTGGTATCATCAATGGAGTTGTGAATTGATTCAGTCACATTTGGCATTAAGCAATAAAGTGGCCAAAATGCACGTATCCTTTGACTCAGAGATTCCACTGCTAAGTATATACCCCAGGAAAGTTATTGCCAAAAAGAAGGCTCCATATACACCAAAATATTCATGGCAGCACTTTTTGTGGTAGCAAAGAGCTGGACACAAAATAGATTCCTATTAATTGAATAGTTAAACAAACTGCAGTACAGGGATATAATGGAATATTGCTAGAAAATGAATATGACAAATACAAGGAAATATGAAAAGACTTACATGAACTTATGCAAAAAAAAGCAAGCAAATCCAGGAAAACTATGAACCTATGGGATACAACTTACACAAAAAGAATATCCATTCCAAATGATCAAATGTTGAGCACTTATAAAAAAAAATGTCACTTGACCCCTCCCCCAAAGATATATGAAGACATTTCACCTTCTCCTTTGTAGAGGAGGGGATCGACAGGTATGGCATGTAAATGTCAATCTTTTACGGTTTTAGTTGGTTTCTACTGATTTTTCTCTTCCTTTCCCCTATCTTTTATTTTTTTTTTAAAAAAACTTTTATAAGATTTTATGTAGTCACTTTGACATAGCAATTCACGTATCTTTTTTTTTATCACTTCATGTCTTTATTTTTTCAACAGCCATTCCATCACTTTTTTTTCAAATATAAATTTATTTATTTAACTTTTAACATTCATTTTCTCAAAATTTTGGGTTCCAAACTTTCTCCCCATTTGTCCCCTGCCACAACCCCAATACACTGAGCATTCTAATTGTCCCTATCACCAATCTGCCCTCTCTTCTATCATCCTTCCCTTCTCTTGTCCCCAACTTCTCTTTTGTCCTGTAGGTCCAGATAACTTTCTATTCCCCATTACTTGTATTTCTTATTTCCTAGTAGCAAGAACAATACTCAACAGTTGTTCCTTAAACTTTCAGTTCCAACTTCTCCCCACCCATTC
Organism: Potorous gilbertii; assembly: GCA_028658325.1. Taxonomy (NCBI): domain Eukaryota; kingdom Metazoa; phylum Chordata; class Mammalia; order Diprotodontia; family Potoroidae; genus Potorous; species Potorous gilbertii. The sequence goes on along the minus strand of JAQQSK010009686.1, from coordinate 176 downwards.
CCTTGGGAAGGCAGGCAATTCAATATAGGCCATATCTGTGTAGTTTTGCAAGTGACTTCCATAACAGTCGTATTGTGCAAGACTAACTATATTTCCCTCCATCCTATCCTGCCCCCCATTGTTGCTATTCTCTCTTTTGATCCTGTCCCTCCCCGAGTGTTGACTTCAAATAGCTT